>CAMAPF010000090.1:0-85000 GCA_945859915.1 Cuscuta epithymum | reverse complement strand
CGGCTTGGCCCTGCTCTAGATGAGGTTGTTCCGTTCAACGTGAATCTGTTGTGTATTGGCTTGGGCTGGGGTTGCGTATACCGTTGAGGGAGTTGATTTTCTTCGTTGTTCCCGTCGTAAAAGCCGGTCTCTGGAGTGTAGTAAAATTCTTCATTGAGAAGGACAGGATTATTCCGGCGTGGTGTGCAGTGCCGGAATTCCATTTATATATATATATATATATATATATATATATATATATATATATATATAGAGTAATGATCCTGTCCGGACGTCCGGACAGGGAACCGCCGTCCGGACCGCGGCGTTTGGCCGCCTTCCCGGTGGCTTTTTTTTATGAAATTTTTATGGCATGTTCTCCATCAAGTCTAGTTTATCCACAAAAAAATTCAGCCAAAAACTCAATCGGGAAGGTCGTGAAATGATTTTTGCAAGTTAACTGGTCCGGAAAATACATATTCCGGACCAGTTAACTTGCAAAAATCATTTGACGACCTTCCCGATTGAGTTTTTGGCTGAATTTTTTTGTGGATAAACTAGACTTGATGGAGAACATGCCATAAAAATTTCATCAAAAAATTCCACCGGGAAGGCGGCCAAACGCCGCGGTCCGGACGGCGGTTCCTGTCCGGACGTCCGGACAGGAATATATATATATATATATATATATATATATATATATATATATATATATATATATATATATATATATATATATAGAGGGCTCTTCTCATCAGGCCGGCCTGACGGGCTTCCCCGTCCGGCCGAGCCTGTTTGGGCACCTTCCCGGTGGAATTTTTTGATGAAATTTTTTGAGCATGTTCCTCATCAAGTCTAGTTTGTCCATACCAAATTTCAGCTCAAAATTCAATCGGGAAGGTCGTCAAATGATTTTTGAGCTGAAATCGGTGGAAAATGTGTATTTTCCGGACCAGTTAACTTGCAAAAATCATTTGACGACCTTCCCGATTGAATTTTGAGCTGAAATTTGGTATGGACAAACTAGACTTGATGAGGAACATGCTCAAAAAATTTCATCAAAAAATTCCACCGGGAAGATGCCCAAACGGGCTCGGCCGGACGGGGCAGCCCGTCAGGCCGGCCTGACATGAAGTTTCCTCTATATATATATATATATGAGCGAAAATAGCTGAAATTTGTTATGGATGAAATAGACTTGATGAGGAACATACACAAACAAATTGAGCGAAAAATACCATCGGGAATGCCTCCAAATGGAGGAGGCCGGACGGGGCTCTTGTCCGGAAATTCCGATTGAATATTTTGCTGAAATTTTGCTGAAATTTGGTATGGATATTTTGCTGAATATTTTGCTGAAATTTGGTATGGATGAACTAGACTTGATGAGGAACATACAAAAAATATTTGAGCAAAAATTACCACCGGGAAGGCCTCCAAAAGGAGGAGGTCGGACGGCGCTCCGGTCAGAAAATTCCTGACCGGAAGATTACTCTCTCTCTCTCTCTGTGTGTGTGTGTATATATATATATATATATATATATATATATATAGAGAGAGAGAGAGAGAGAGAGAGAGAGGATCGGATCGGAAACGGCGGAGTGGACGACGATCCGCGGAGGAATCTGACGGTGGAACAGAGGATCGGATCGCGCAGAAGGTGTTGTTCGGCGGGGGATGACGCTCTGCTGGCCAGGGCCAAGGCATTGAAGAGCGTGTGGTAATCCGCTGGTCACTTTCTTGATATATCTTGATCAGAGTTGCTCATTTCACATTTTAAGTGATTGAGTATTCAATATCTTTGAATATTTATGTCAATATCTAAAGTGCAATCGTATAGGATTTGCAAAATTGGAACTTCAAGCCTTCAAGGTTGAGAAATGGTATTATTCTTGTCATATTATTGAAAAACGTATTATACTTAAATAACTTAATGTTAGCTATAAAAATAATTGTTGTCTTTCAAATAATTGTTGTTGTGGTTGAATAAACAAATAACTCAACAAATGAAAGAATCTGTGTTTAACAAACCAGACCGGACCGGACAGGTTGGCCTGAAAACCTTACCCAGTCCAATTAGACATTGACCCACAAACAATGGTAAAACCTTTTACCGGATAAAACATTGGGACCCGTTCAGACATGGGTACAACTTGGACCCGTACGAACACGGGAACTCGGCTGAAACCGATAGTTTACCCGGTTCAAAACAACTACGCTGCAGGGAATCGAACTCGGATGTGCCGAGAAAGAGCGTTTGTAATTATAAATTAAACTTTTATCACGCGCAATCATATTAGTTGATCAAGCAATACTATTTGAAACATACATTCATAGTTATAATATACGTAGTATATTCTACCTTCAAAATATTGTCCGCACGAAGTTTGACCAATCTATTCGTAATTAGAACTTCTTATATACATTGATGCTTAATTTTTATCCGTGCATCGCACAGGTGAGAATCTAGTTTGAGTAAAAGGACGTTTGTACTTAGACTGAAATTTTGTGGTCAAGTCTGGTCTGGGACTGTTCCAAGTAAAAACATCCAAAATGCCACTAGCATAACTACTGCTCTAAGCTTTTAACTTAATTGTTTTAAAATTTCTTGAAGACTATAGTAGAGTCAAACCAAGTAAAAAATCCACTATAAGTCAAACTAGTATCGGTGAAGGAGAAATTCAATGGGCAGAAAATAAAAAGGAGTAGTGCGTAATTTTGAAGGAAGCACAATGTTTAGAAAGTGCTACATTTAGAGGGAGAACCTTAGGGTGTCTATAATTTAGAAGAGGTATTTTTAGTTAATCAAAAGAACTGATTAGGTTTAAATTAGTAAGCCTGCGTCCGCAATTAATGCTGCAGTAAAACTCATATATTTTGTATCCAGAAAAGAAGTCATTTGATTTGTATCCACTGGACGATGATAAGCATGAAGTTGATTTTACATAATGAGAGTAAAGTTTAAGAGAAAGGCCAATGAACCTGACCTGGTGTTGGGAGATGGACAGAAGGTAATTACATAATCTGGCGCGCCGGAACAGGTGAAGGTGCTGGTCCTATCGTCGTACGCGTAACTGTACGCGCTCGGGCAAGCCCCTTTGAACATCATCGAGTAACTCGACGGCTTGCAAGCGTCGGGTGTGCCGAACGCGCCGCTGCAACAGTACTCCGGGTCGCCGAAAGCCTCACACGCGCTCTTACACGCCACCATATCTCCCTCCGAGCTCGTCACCTTCAGCGCCGACGGGCAGAGTCCGTTCACGTCCACCCGGCATCCCGTCGCCGAGCAGTTCGCCCCAGATCCGCCCTGCGGGACCACCAGCATCGGCAGGTTGTAGCCGTCCACTAGGCTCACGTCATAGAAGTCCATCCCTCCGCTCCCATCCAGGGTGAACTCCGCCAGCGTAGCCGGGGGGGCGGCGTTTCCGCCGGCGCATTCCTCCTTCCCCGACCCGCAATCGCCTGTGACGCAGCTGAATTGCCCGGCGGAATCTTCGGTGCATTGGGTCCTACCCCATAAACGACCTCCCCAGCTCGACGGAGCACTGATCGTCTTCGATTCGCCCCTCTCCAACGAAAATCCGGTGGTATCCAGCGGTGCAACACCGGCGTTCGACAAAATGCCCGGCCAAATCGTTTGTTCGCACTTGTTCGTGAACATCAATTTCGTCGATGAGTACACTCCTGTAGTCAATCAATCAAACATTTATTAAAATCACAAACCTATTCAATCAAACCTTTGGCCAATGATCTTCACCTGCTAAAAACAGATCTTGGGAAGCAAGAAGCAGCGCAACAAGGAAGAATCGCATTTGTGACATTCTGACAGAGCTAGTTGTCCGTAGTAGAAATCCGCAAAAGTAACCTCCTGCTTCTTCAAAACGTGAGACGTTTAACTGTTTAAGTGGTGGAAGCTCTTCTATTTTTTGTTTGGAAAAATTGTCTACTCTCGTGCTATGTCAAAAAAGTTAATTAAATTCATTAAACTCCCAACTATACAAAAACAATCAAATTCAAAATCCAGAAGGTAAAAGTCCGGTTATTCGGTTATGTTGCTGATGTGGCACTTTACTTTTTTTTTTAATTTCTTTTCCTTTTTCTCGTTCTTTTTTTCCTCTTTCCCTTCTTTTCTTCCGCCTCACCACCTTTTCTTCTCCTTCTTTGTTTCGCCCAACCCTCCTGTACGTAGGAACCCCTTCTTCTTCTTGGATTTTTTCTTTCCTTCTCACATTTCTCTTCACTCTTCTTCCCACCTTAACGTCTTTCCGCCTTCTTCATCAATCTGCCACATTCTGCTTCAAGTGAAAAACTCCGGCGAAGAGGGCGGCTTGGGCAGCAGAGAATCAGATATCTTCACCTTCCTGTTGCGACGTTATTGGTGCTGGTCTTCGTTGGCGGAGACAAGAATTAGTTCGGGAAGGCTGCAGACGATGGCGAGGATGGCGGCTTGGCCGACGAGCCAAAGAATTCGGCGTACGTCTGCTAAAACTTTGGCGAGGATGGCAGCTTGGCTGAAGAGCTTTGAATTTTGGCGTACATCTTGAAAACCTTCTGACAGTATAGCGTCTTGGGCCGAGGAGCTCTAAATTCAAGAGAATGTTACGCCGCAATGCTTGATCGGGGATGGCGCGCGGTTGACTGACGTGTTCGAAATCCGGGGTACGGATTCTACATCTCCGGCACACTGTCCGCTTGGCCAACGACGTTGCAGACTTAGAAAAAAGGACTAAGAGAAAACAAAGGATAAAAAGAAGAAGGAAGAAGCTAAGAAATAAGCCGGGAAGAAAACGGCGGAAGAAGAATGGCTATAGGTAACAGGAGGGAAAAGAAAATGAAAATGAAAAACAAAAAGAAAATGGAAAAATTAGACTTGGATAGCCACGTCACTTCAGTGACCGGGTAACCGGAGGTTTTTTTTTCTTAAATTTTGAATTTGATTGTTTTTCTAAAGTTGGTGGGTTTAATTGAGTGTTTTTTTAGTTCGAGGACTTAATTGACATTTTCGGTATAGTTCGAGGGCCTATTTGATAGTTTTCCCTTTTTCTTTCCCAAAAATTGGTCAATTTGACTTTTTTGAGCAATGGTATTAAAATTTAAACATCGATTTTAGATATTATATTTTTCTTGGCAATAGGCAACTTAATTATTATTAAAAGAGATCAAACACAGATACAAATTTGCCATATCAAAAGCTACACTGGGATGAGACTAAGAGCTGGGGTCATGCTTAAAAGCGGTCCAACTCGCTAACCCCACAATATGGTAGACTTCATTAACACCTAAGTTGCACCTACTACTAGAAGGGAAAGCATGCAGTGTAAAATAGTTCTGAGAGACTAAAGAAAAAGAGAAACGACAATATCCAGTTATCCCAGCCACTAGCAAGGAGATAGCGGTTTAACCAGCATCCGCCAAAGGATTCTTTCGTAAGCCACAAAAGTCACTGATTACTGGCGGTGCTTTCTAGAAATGTTTGTGATTGCTTCAACTTTAAAAAGTGAATTTTTAAAGTGATTTCGGAGTAAGTGATTAAAAGTAAAAGTTGGTAGTGTTTGTAAATAGAAGTGATTTTAATTAAAACACAAAAAGTTGAAGTGTTTGGTAAAAAAGTGATTATTGATGTAGTATATAGTCAAAATTCAAATACACCCTTTCCGAATTAAATAAAGAATTCAAATAAAAAATTAATGGAAGAAAGAAAGTTGTGTGTCCCTCCTCTTTCTCGTCCAATCCATCTGAGCGTCTTCTGAGCAAGAAAACTGCTCCCAGAGAAGAAGTCCGAATATTAAACAAAAAAGGTGAATTTGGAATTAGATTTTTTTTAATTTCTACGATACTGCTGAAGACCAGAGAGCTGGTTTGGGTTCATGGAATATAAGGGATGCATAACTTGGAGATCGGAGAGGTGCGCAGCTTGAATAATTCGCTATATACTAGCGTATTGTATTGTAGTAGTATTCTATGCACCCGGATAAGGCACCAAGGTCGGACAGATTAGATCCGGCATTTTTCCAACACGGCTGGGAAATTGTGGGAGATGATGTGGTTAAATTCTCCCAGACCATCTGGACAACAGGGAAGGTCCCAACTGAGGTAAATAAAACTAATGTTGTTTTGATCCCTAAGAAAGATAGACCTGAGGGAATGGGGGTTGGAGACCTATAGCGCTGTGCAATGTGATTTTTATAATTTTTAGCAAGGTGCGGACTATTAGATTAAAATTTATTCTCAATGATCTGGTTGCCACGAACCAAAGTGCTTTTGTCCTGGGCAGGTCTATAATTGATAATGTTGATTGCATTGAGTCTTTACACTGTTTAAAACGAAAGACTCGGGGGGAAAGATGACTACGTTGCCATAAAGTTAAATATGAGCAAAGCCTATGACAGGGTTTAATGGAGCTATTTAGAGGAATTGATGCGAGCTATGAAATTTGGTGAGAAATGGATAAATCTGGTAATGGAATGCACCCCAACGGTGGAATATTTCATCCCTTTTGATGATGGTGTGATTGGGACAGTGATTTCTGGCAGAGGCCTGAGACAAAGGGACCCGTTATCACCATATTTATTTATTTTGGTGGCTGAAGGGCTTAGCGCGTTGATACGGAGACACGAAAGGGAAGGAAACATTCTGGGAATAACGGTGGCACGAGGGGGCACCAAAGGTATCACACTTATTTTTTTGCTGATGATAGTTACTTATTCTTCGGAGCCAAGTAAAGTGAGTGCATTACGATTCAGAACATTCTACGGGCTTATGAGAGATGTTCGGGGCAGAAGGTGAATTATAAAAAATCATGAGTGATGTGTAGCCCAAACTAAGAGCCTTAGAGGAGCAAAGGAGGATAGGAGTTTGTGACTTGCTAGGGGTGGGAACGGCAGAAAATAAAGCTAGTTATTTGGGGCTCCCTTCTCTGATTGGACGGGATAAAAAAGAAATCCTTAGTTATCTCAAGGAGTGTATTGTCCGCCATATTCGAAACTGGAATAACAGAATTCTATTAAAGGCAGAGCGCGAAATCATGTTAAAAACAGTTATACGGGTTATGCCTACTTATGCAATGAATGTATTTTTACTGTCGAAAGAGTTGTGCTCTCAGGTAGAAATCATCATGAATGATTACTGGTGGAGGAGGACGAGAGAGAACAAGAAAGGAATCATTTGGAAAAATTGACAGAGTATGCGCGCCTAAATAAAAGGGAGGAATGGGATATCAATTTTTAAGGGATTTTAATATCGCTATGCTTGGCAAGCAGGCGTGGAGGATAATAAAAAATCTTGAGTCCCTTGTGGCGAGAATTGTTAAGGCCAAATATTTCCCTAATTCATCTTTTGTGCAGGCTAAGTTGGGATATAATCCCTCTTTTATTTGGAGTAACATTTTGGAGGCTCGGGAACTAATTGATAAGGGGCTGCGACGAAAGGTGGGAAATGGGCAAACAATACCTGTGTGGCGGGAGAGGTGACTGCCTGGAGAGGGATCTGGGCGAATACGGTCAGCGCCACCGCATGGGATCACATGCATGAATGTGGCGGCCCTAATCAATGCGACAGGGGACCAGTGGAACCTTGAGAGAATAAAACCAGTTTTTTCAGAAGAAGACAAAAATGCAATTCTATCGATACCGATCGGTAATCGGAATGTTTCTGGTTGGCTGTACCGGAATGGAGGTAACAGGGGTATCTACACGGTGAAAAGTGGTTATAGGCTTCTCAGGGAGAGTGTGCCCCGAGGGGTTGGACGGGATGGACTGGATCACTGGAATGTGGAATCTACATATTCCCCCAAAAATGAAGTGTTTTGTCTGGAGGCTAATGTCGGGAGTTTTACCGTTGACGAGTAATCTGTGCAAAAGGAGAGTGGATGTGGGTTTAACATGCAAGCTCTGCGAGGAGGCTGATGAAACTGAGGACCATTTGTTTCGGCAATGTAGGGTGGCGTAGATAGTGTGGCAAAAATTGGGAACCCGATTCATCATACATGGCGGAGATTTTACTAACTGGGTTAAAAACTTTTTTGAAAATTTGCAAGGTGAGGATTTATGCTACTTCATTGCTACTTTATGGAGTCTGTGGAAGATTCTGAATGAAAAGGTTTGGAAGGATAAGGAGGGAAACTAGCAACAACGTTTAGAGATTGGATCGGCAGCTCTCAGAGGCTGGCAGGAATCTGAAAAGGCGGGAAGTAGACTGAGTAAAGAAAAGAGACATGTGTGCTGGAAGAAGCTAGGATTGGGAAGGATCAAGGTTAATGTTGATGTGGCACTTGACCTGACAAGGAACAGGCGAGCCTGGGCATGGATGGTAAGGGAAGAGCATGGGAACTTTATGAAGGGAGGATGGCAGACGAAGGAAACCAATTGGACGGCAGAGATAACGAAGGCCATGGAAGTGCGGGAGGCCGTACGATGGGTTCAAGCGTAAGGCTGGCAGAATGTTGACGTGGAAACGGATTCCCTACTTTGCTTTGATGCTTATGTGGTAGCTCATAAGCTTGCTCAGGCTACCCTTTCTATGTCAAATGATTATTATTTGATATGTAGTCCGCCTGATTGTATTGTCAGTCAGTTGAACAGTGAAAGTTTGAATTAATGAAAGTGAAGTTTTTATTCAAAAAAAGAAAGAAAAATATCAAGGAGTAAAAAAGAAAAAATGAAACATGAGACTTTTTTCTGACAAATTTGTGAAAAATGTGATTATTTATATACGTAGTAATACGGAGTATTCTCTAAGAAAATGCAAAAAACTACTATAACAGGTCATCAATTTATGAGTGACTAGCGAAAGAAAATGAGTGCAATGTTGAATTATTTTGATATTACGTAAATTTGATAGTATTATAAGAATAACGGTTAAAGGTGAGATTATTATTGTAATTTTTCCTAAAAACAAAAGAGAATTTAAACTTGTTGTGAGAAAAATGAAAAAAGAAATTCTCGTATATGAGAAAATCATTCTAAAAAAGACCGATGACAATGAGATTAGCATTCTCAAAATTTTCATGCCATTTTTTGTACAGGTATTAATGAACTGACTCAAGTGTTTGAAAACCAAAACTGAGGATTTACAAATTGAGAAGCGAACTACGAAAACAATAAAAAAGCTAGGGATTTAAAAGTGGAAGGAAACATGATACTATGGCCTCCTCCTTCCCCTAATCTTCAATTTGTTCATTCTGCTCCTCCGTGCCTCAGCATACATGGCCTTCTTCATACTCTTGTTTGCAAAGTCCTGCGCAGAGAACCAATCCTTGTGGCCAACAATGACTGGATATTGAAGCTGTTGGGCTACACTTCTGGCTGGCCCAATTAACCTCACAAAAGCCTCTTGTTGTTTGTGGAATGAAGAAGTCAATAACTGCTGCCGCCGCCGCTGCGATTAAGGACAGTTTTGAGTTGTTTCTAGAAAAATACTCAGTTTGGGAAATTTTATCATCATCATGGTCAAGCCATACCTTCTCCTCCTGCTTCATTGCTTTCAACTTGAGATTGTAAAGCCTCTGGGTATCATAGTGAACTCTCGCAGTCTCCAATTGCTGTAAAAACATCAAGCAGTAAAAAAAATCAACTAGTACTCCGTATAATAATAAAATGAAGGACTTTTACCTGGATCAGCATTTCTTTACAGTGTGTTAATCCCTCTATTTCCCTCTTCCATTCCTCTCTACTCTGCCACCCGCAAAAGCACAAACCTTCCTTAGTACTCCGTAATTAATTAATTAATATAAATACAATCAAAATCACAAATAAATTTACCCTTTTCTGAGAGTGTTTGTTGTCATCAGATTCAGTGGTGGGGCAGAAGGAGAGTGGGGTGTCAGGACTCAAGACTTTTACAATGTTCCTTGCCGAGAACTCGCCGCCGCCGCCGCTAGATCTCCTCCGCTTACAGCCCCATCTGCACACTGATTCGCGAAACACGTTTCCGAGGTCAAGCAAGATTTTACAAACCTCAATCTCATCCGGACTTTCTTCCATCTCCACCACAACTGAGCCGCAGCAGCAGCACAAGAAGAACCCAACGGTTTGTTTGCCTAAATAAGGGGAAACCATGAATGGGGGCGATTGACACGTGGCGGTTCGCACCCCGCTGTCTAGGGTTTTACAATGACAGCGTAAGATAGGAGTTTTTTCCAATAATAAAAAACATATTTCCCAAAATAGGGTTTGGTTAAAAATATTTCCCAAAATACTGCTCACTTAAACTCTAGTTAAAAGAACCGCCGTGGCGGCTAATATGAAAATAGGTACCGCATGCAGAGGCAAGCCAAAGCAACTAACGTATGTACTACCATCAGATAGGGCCCACAAAAATAAATATCCCATTTTTATTTAAAAGTTATATAACTTCTTTATTTTTACTCAGATAATTACAAAAAATACACCAAAATTCATAACTTTTTATTATCTTTCATATGACACCAATATGGAATATATAAAAATTTTAAAAATTAACACTTTAAAAAATACTACATATAAATAATTACATTTATTTAAAATTACATTTTTTGTAAATGTAATTATATTAAAACCGCTTTTAATATAATTACATTATTCTAAGAAATAATTACATTTTTATGAAAACCCCCATTTTTAAATGTTACATCTTTTTTATGTGTAGTAAATATATCAAAATTCATAAATATTTATTATCTTTCATATGACACCAATTTTGAATATACAAATTTAAATATTTATGCAATTTAGGATAAATTTAAATTCACAAATAATGAGTAGTGATAGATTAGAATAAGGATGATTTCTTTTGGACTATAATTTTATAATTTGTTGGTCTGGTCTGGTCTGTTTAAGTTCGATTTGGTAAATATCTAGCTCGCCTTTGTGTTTTTCTAATTGTTCAAGTTCGATCTAGTCTGTTCTGTTTAACTCTAGTTTGGTCTGGTCTGGTCAGTTTAAATTTGGTCTGGTCTGAACTGGTCTAGTCTAATCCAGTATGGGACTGAAAACAGTCCAAAAGAAAACATCCTAAAACTAAACAAGGAATAAAATGATAATAAAAGTGATGGAGTTTATATAGTTTTATTATAAACTATCACTCTAAATAAGATGTGTGTATTGTAAAAAACGATTCCAAACTGCACAAATTAATAAAATTGATTTTTAATTTTTAAATATTCAAAATTAGTGTCTCATGAAAAATAACAAAGAGTTATGAGTTTTAATATATTTTTTCTAACAATCGGTGTATAAAAAAGATATAACATTTACAAAAAAATTAAAATGTTAAATTATGTTTTTTATTTTTATATATTCGATATTGGTGTCATATGAAAGATAATAAAAAGTTATAAATTTTGATGTATTTTTTGTAATGATCAGAGTACAAATAAAAAAGTTATATTGTTTTAAATTAAAAATGGGATTTTTATTTTTGTGGGGCCTATGTCATATTGCTACGTGCGTCACTCATTACCTTTAAGCTTCAGCGTGGTTAAGTCGTTTTCTCATATAAGCCGCCACTTGTTCTTTTAACTGGAGTTTAGGGGAGCAGTATTTTAGAAAATATTTTTAACCAAACCCTATTTTGGGAAATATTTTTTTATTTTACATTATTGTTGGAAAAAACTCGTAAGATAGATACATAGATGATGGGTATACAAAAAAAAATGTATCCAAAATGAGGGGTATACGGGTTTTACAAAATTCTCAATTCATTTAAGTCATTTAAGGTGTACATCAAATGTTTCCAAAATGTATATATTCTCTGTGCGCACACACAATATTGTGTTTTTGTGTACATTTTGTGTGCAATTCATGTACACTAAAATTTTCCATTCATTTAAAATAGATGTGTAATGAAAAATTCTTAGTGTACATGAATTGTACACAAAACCATCATACTTGTCAGTGTACATTAACAATTCATTAAAAAGGGGCAGAATTTGATGCCAACATCCACCTAATTGTCTGTTTACACAGACAATGTACAAATTTTGTGTACATTTTACGTACACCAAGAATGACTCTATAATAAAGGCCTAATGCATCAAACCTTTAAAGTGTATATGTAAGGAATAAATGTAATTAGATTTTGATGATGCTAGGTTATTTAGATTAGAATTTCAGAATACCCCCATTTAGATTTTATGTGTTAGAATTTTTTAGTTGTAAGTATTAGTATAGTCGACAGTCAGAGTTGCTCTGTGTGGATCTGATCAGAGCTGCTCTATGAGAACTGCTATGAGAACTGCCAAGAGAGCTGCTTTCAGGGTTGCTCTCGGGAAGCTATGAGAGTTGCTCCTCAGAGAAGCATCAGAGCTGAGAATTGCCTTCAGAGTTGCTCTTGGCAATTCATGAGAGATGCTAGCTGAACTTCAAGTCTGATGATCCATGAGAGCTGCCCATCAGAGAAGCATCAGAACTGCTCATCAGAAAACTATCAGAGTTCGATGTAAAGCTTCATCAGAATTCAACTTCAGAGAAGTATCAGAGTTACTTATCTAAGTTCATCAGAATCCAATGTCAGAATGCCATCAGATAATCTCATCAGACCTGGATAAACACTTAGAAAGATTTCGAAGCTGCTTTCAACGGCCGTATAACAAACGGAAAATCCTCTAACGGCTAGGAGATATTTCATCAAAGGAAAGCATTTAATGCTCATTTAATGAGCCTGATACGCTGTGGAGTTATTGCAGATGATTGACCAAGATTCCTGGAGAATATTATACAAAAATAGAAACCTGCCAAAACTGCGGGTCCAACCGGTCAACTCCACAGTATGCGCATTCAATGCAGTTGTCTCCTCCTCCAACGGGTAGACAACCCCAGTATAAAAGATACTCGATGAAGAACAACCGGATAATTTTTTGCTACAACTTTTGCTCCCTACAACCATTCTACAAGCTCTCTTGAGATTCAATCTTCAAATCCTTCTACAAGAAAAAGCTTACTTTGGGAAGATTAAATATTCAAATCTCTCAATCCCAACCAAGAGCAAAGTTCATCCAGTTCTTCAACACTTCAAGAACTTCATTTCTACATCTTTTGTAACGAAGCAAGTTGGAGAAAAACTCTGTTTTTCAGAACATCTTCTGCAAAGAAGGGCGTCCAAGTAAGTGCAGTAGTGAAGTGGTGATACTTCCGGGAAGCTGAGTGAAAGGACCAGTCATCAGGAAGCAGGACTGCATCCCGGGTGACATCTAGGCTTAAAGAAGACGTGGAGAACTTCTTAAGTGCTAGGGCTAAAGCTTTGTAACTGTTTACCTCAAAGCTTAGTGGAACAGTGGACTAGAGGAACGCGTTGTTCCTTGAACCACTATAAAACACTGGTGTCATTTACTTTACGCTTTTACTTTCTGCACTTTTGAACACAACTGCATAACTCCCTAAGAACTTGGACTCTGTGTTCAGCAGATCTTGTTCTCAGAGTTATCAGAAAGGCACTTGCCTTAGTATCTGCTTGAGGCTACCCGGAACTCTTATCCGCTGCAAGACCCAGTTCTGATCATCAGAACTCGACCCTATCTGATAAGTCAACTCTGACTTAGAGAAAAGTTTGAAAAATTATAACAGTCTATTCACCCCCCCCCTCTAGACTGTTACCAACTTAAACGGGACCAACAAGTGGTATCAGAGCCTCCTTGTTCTTGTAATCTTTTAGGTTCTCCCTGAACAAAGATCCACTTGTTTCTAGCCTCTTTACTTGTTATTATGGATAACTCTCTTGCAAAGCATCTTATGTTCACAGATCAGAAGTATGATGATTGGAAGATCAGGATGAAGGCACATCTCTGTGCTCTTCATGATGAAATGTGGGAAGTTCTGGAAAATGGCCCCTTTATCCAGTTCATGAAGGTCAATCTTGCTCACTCTACTGATAATTCTCAGCCCCAGATGATTGAAAAAGCAAGATCAGAATGGACAAAGGAGGAGAAAAGACAATACAACCTTGACAACATAGCCAAAGACATCCTCTACAAGGCCATAGATGAAAGATACTTCAACAGAATCAAGAAGTGCAAGACTGCGAAGGAGATCTGGGACAAGCTGGATGAGATAGGTGCTGGAGATGAACAGGAGAGAGACAACAAATTGACCATAGCCATGAAGAAGTTTGATGACTTCAAACTTCTACCAGAAGAATGCATTGCTAAGATGCATGAAAGACTGTTGATCCTCATCAGTGAAATTTCTGAGCTTGGCAAGGAGCTCACTATCAAGGAGGTCAACATGAAGATTCTGAGAGGACTGCCCTCAACATGGAAGATGAAAGTGATTGCAGTCCAAGAAAGCAAGAACATGAAGACCTACCCCACAGAAAGACTGATCTCTGATCTCAAAGCTTATGAGTTCGAGATGCATGATGATGAAAAGGAAGAAGTGCCAGATGAGAGAACCACTACTGCCCTCACTGCCAGCACTTCTAAGGTAAATAACTTTGACCCTTCTACCCTCTTATCTGACGAGTATATGGCTGCTTTTGCCAGAAAATTTAGGAAATTCATGAAGAAAGATGGAAGGAGTCCATCCTCAAGTAGAAGACCTCCTCAGAAGACCAAGTCTTCAGAAAGCAATGGAGAGTACCTCTGCTACAACTGCAGACAGCCTGGACACTTCAAGGCCAACTGTCCCTTTCCAAGAGTGTCCAAGAAGCAAGGACAAGAAGAAGAGAAGAAACATGAAGAACAACACAGAAGGAGGAAGGCATTCATTTCAGAACAAGCTGAAAGAGATCCTCTTTCTGAATCAGAGTCCAGTTCTGAGTCTGACTCTGATGAAGCATTTTGTTGCCTGGATACAGAGACCGAGGACCTCTGCCTCATGGCACAGTCTGATGATGAGGTATATTCTACAGCTGATTCTATTTCTTCTTCGGTAGGCACAGCCTTAAATGATGATCCAATGTCATCATTTTGGGAAGAGTTCAAAACTATCCAAGACACTTATTCTTTGATTAAAGAGGAGAACAATAAGCTAAAGTTAGAAATCTCAGACTTAAGAAAAGAGACTGAGTGCAAACTTAATCTCTTAATTAAGGAAAGAGACAAACTGGAAGTTGAAAATGAGTCTCTTCTAAAAAGAATAAGAGAAATTGAGAATCTTGAAATCAGATATGACAGTCTTTTGAAGATGCAATCTTCAATAAAGAGTATTGATGATACCCATGATCTCACCTCTGGTCTTGGATATGTTGAACCAAAGTCTAGTGCTCCTTCTGTAAGGCCTAGCACCCAAGTTGCTAAAGCCAAAAAGGTTATGGTGTCACAGACTTGTAGCCCCAACTGTCATGCTAGTACTTCTGGTACTAAAGTTATTCATGAGAAAGTTCCACCAGAGAACCAAAAGCTAAAGGCCAAACCAAAACAGGCTTTGAAAATTAATAAACCAGGCAGAAAATCTAACCAAAAGAAGAATTTTCAAAACAATAACAATCAAAGGCAAACCCACATCAGGCATTCTCATGATAACGGTATCAGAAACTACTATCAGAAAGACAGATATCAAGAGAAAGTTAACCATAGGCAAAAGAGGTTGTCTGGTCAACCTCAGAAGCCCAAGGCTAAACGCCTCTCTGCTCTTGATAGTATATGGGACTTCTTTCCAACTAAGAAGGCTATGCAGAAATATGCTAACAGAAAGCATGAGGCTCACAAGCATCTGCCCAAAGTGAATCATACGGCTGTTTACCATGACTACCAGGTGGACAATGGGTACCATCCACCAAGGTTTCATTTAATGAGACCGAAATGGTACCAACTTCCAAGACTCCATTACCCCCCAGGACCCAACACTGCTTGGGTACCTAAATCTTCCTTTTAATTTTGCAGGAACTGTGTGCTGGAGCTATCTCAGAGCAAGAATGGTTTATTGATAGTGGATGCTCCAGGCACATGACAGGTGACAAGAGTTGCCTATCAGAGTTCCAGAGATACAATGGACCTAGAGTTACATTCGGTGGAAATGACAAAGAAGGTCAAACAAAAGGAAGAGGGAAGCTGATTAAGGACCTGATATGCATTGATGATGTCTCATATGTCAAAGGTCTGAAGTTCAACCTGCTGAGTGCTAGCCAGTTCTGTGACAAAGGCTACACAGTTGAATTCACCAAGACCTTATGCTATGTCAAGCATGAGACAACCAAGGAAGTAGTTCTTACAGCCAAGAGAAGAAAGAACATCTATGTTGTTGATTGGCAAACTGCAAAAGATGGTACCTGCTTGATAGCTAAAGACAATTCAAAGCTAAGCTGGGACTGGCACAAGAAGCTTAGCCACCTGAATTTCAAAACAATCAACAAACTAGCAAGGGAACACATTGTAGATGGTCTGCCAGACATTGTCTACAAGAAGGAGACCCTCTGCAGCGCTTGTCAGAAAGGGAAACAAGTGAAGACCTCATTCAAGCCCATAACTGGAGATCTCTCTACTAGTCCCTTAAATCTGATTCACATGGATTTATTTGGACCAGTTGAAACTCCCAGTGTTGGTGGTAAAAGATACACACTAGTCATGGTGGATGACTATTCAAGATACACATGGACTGTGTTCTTAGCAAAGAAAAATGAAACTCTTCAGAAGTTGCCATCTCTGTTAAAGCAACTTCAGACTGAGAAGAACATAAAGGTCAGGACAATCAGATCTGACAGAGGAACTGAATTTGTCAACAAAGTGATCAAGGACTTCTGTGATCAGAATGACACTTTTCATCAACTATCTGCTGCCAGAACACCCCAACAAAATGGTGTTGCAGAAAGAAGAAACAGAACACTGAAGGAAGCTGCAAGGACAATGATCGCTGAATCAGGGTTGCCCATCAGATACTGGGCTGAAGCAATCGACACTGCATGCTACACCCAAAACAGAAGCATGATCCACAAGAATCATCAGAAGACCCCCTATGAACTGTGGAAAGGGAGAAAACCCAACATCAGCCACTTTCACATTTTTGGATGCAAATGCTACATCCTTAACAATGGAAAGGAGCATCTAAAAGTTTTTCAATAAAAGGCTGATGAAGGCATCTTTATAGGCTACTCAAGTTCAAGTAAAGCCTATAGAGTACTTAACAGAAGGACTCTGCAAGTTGAAGAATCCATTCATGTGAAGTTTGATGACAGCACCTCTGCTGAAGAATTATCAGAAACCTTACAGAAGACTAATCTTGAAGACAAGAGTTCAGAACCATCAGAAGAGGTCACTATCAATCCGGTATTCTCAACTCCTCCTTCTAATCCAATTCTGATAGATGAAGATGAAGATGAGGTTGCAGATGAAGAATCAGAAGATGAACAACCAGAGTTGCCTAGACAACAACTATCAGAACCTGATCTAACTTGGTTAAGAGATCATCCTCCTAATCAAGTAATTGGTTAAGTTACTAGTGGAGTCAGAACCAGATTGGCATCTAGAAGAGAAGCCATGTTCACTTGCTGTATTTCTCAAATGGAACCAATGAATGTAGAAGAAGCCCTAGAAGATTCAGATTGGATCAATGCAATGCAAGAAGAGCTGACACAGTTTGAAAGGAACCAAGTGTGGGAACTTGTTCCTAGACCCAAGCATCAGAATGTCATTGGAACCAAGTGGGTATTCAAGAACAAAGCAGATGAAGAAGGCAACATTGTAAGGAATAAAGCAAGGCTTGTAGCAAAGGGATACTGTCAAGAGGAAGGCATAGATTTTGATGAGACCTTTGCACCTGTTGCAAGACTGGAAGCAATCAGAATCTTTCTAGCCTATGCTACCTACAACAACTTCAAGGTCTACCAGATGGATGTCAAGAGTGCATTTCTGAATGGAGAACTTGAAGAGGAAGTCTATGTTGAACAACCTCCAGGTTTTGTCATTCCTACTCAATCCTCTTGTGTCTACAAGCTTAGAAAGGCACTTTATGGTCTTAAGCAAGCTCCCAGAGCTTGGTATGACACCTTGTCCCTATTCTTAGTGAATCATGGGTTCACTAAAGGAAAGGTTGACAAAACTTTATTTAAAATTTCTGTTGGTGATCATATCCTGTTAATGCAAATCTATGTTGATGATATTATATTTGGAAGCACTAATCCAGAATTATGCAAGAAATTCTCTCAAGTTATGCAGAAGAAGTTTGAAATGAGCATGATGGGTGAACTGAGTTATTTCCTTGGACTGCAAGTCAAACAAGTTCCTGAAGGAATCTTTATCAATCAAGGGAAGTACACCAGAGACCTAATCAAGAAGTTTGGAATAGATGGGAAATCCTCAGTCAAGATTCCCATGAATGCTTCTCAGGGAATTGGACCAGATGATGAAGGCAAAGATGTTGATGCAACAACTTATAGAGGAATCATTGGATCTCTTCTCTATCTGACTGCAAGCAGACCAGACATTGCTTTTGCTGTAGGAATCTGCGCCAGATACCAATCAAAGCCCAAGGAGAGCCATTTAGTTGCTGCTAAGAAGATCATCAGATATATCAAAGGAAATCCAAATGCAGGACTTTGGTACCCCAAGGGAGGTAACTTTGAACTAATTGGTTACTCTGAATCAGATTTTGCAGGTTGCAGATTAGACAGGAAGAGCACCTCTGGTCACTGCCAATTGCTAGGTGGGAGACTTGTCTCTTGGTTTAGCAAGAAGCAGAACTCTATCTCAACAAGTAAAGCTGAAGCTGAGTACATTGCTGCTGGAAGCTGCTGTGCTCAATTACTCTGGATGAAGCAACAACTCAAGGATTATGGAGTGCAAGCAAAGGAGATCAAGCTGCTTTGTGACAATACAAGTGCTATTGCTATCACTCAGAACCCGGTGTTGCATTCCAGGACAAAGCACATTGAGATCAGACATCACTTCATCAGAGATCATGTGGAGAAGAAGCACATTTCAATTGAGCATGTTCCAACCGAAGACCAGCTTGCAGATATCCTAACCAAACCTCTCTCTGAAGCAAGGTTCAAAATGCTGAGAGAAGAGCTGGGAATGATGGATGATCTTCCCAGAGATGCGTGAATTAGAGTTGCTGAAGGATCAGAGTTGGTATTTATCAGAGGACCTCGTATCAGAATACCCCTCCTCTGATATATGGGTGTCTATTCATCAGAGTGGTTGTGGACTTAGAAAATTTTCTGAAATTTGGGCGAACTCATTTAAATAGATCGGAAGTTACTATTCTACCCCCGATAGTTATTTCCATAATCGGAAACGGCTTTCCGCCCACAATCCATTTAATGCGACCTCGAAACCCCAAATTATATCAAACGTCCACTAACCCGAACCCTTATATACCTTGTCTGTAAACCTAAACCGCCATTGCATTTCATCTCTCTTCGCATTCGAGCTTTTAGAACTCTCAAAACCTCAAATCTCTGAAACTCCACTTTTCCTCTCTCAAAGATGAAGTTCATCAACATCTCAGATCTCTCTGAAGCAGAAGCTAAAACTCTAGTGGCTAACATAGTCACAGGAATGAAGGTTGATATGACATCATTGCCATTACTGGCAGAAAACAAGAAAATCATGAAGGCCGTCATTGAAGGGATGCATGATTCCCAGTTGGCGAAGATAGTGGCTCATCCCTATGAGCAATTCAGTACCATTGATGTGGCCGAGTTCTATCTCAATGCCTACATCACCAATGACGCTACCTACTCCCAAGTTCAAGGCAAGAACTTGAAAATCGATGCTGAGGCCCTTAACGAGTTCTTTGGCATCAAGCTCGACTCCCAAGATGAGGACACTCCCAACCTCATTGAGCTAGAAGATGTGGACATCTCTGTCCAGAATTTTGTGGAAACCTACTGCCGGGAAGATGCAACCGGAGTAGACAAACTCTACATGAAGAAGAATATGCTGAAAAAGGACTTTGAAAGGTTGATGAGCATAATGCACAGGTGTTTGTGGTGCAAAACCAGTTCAACTGACCAGATGAACAATGAAAATGCAAAAGCTCTGTATGCAGTCCATCGAGGAATGAACATAAACTGGGGAAAAGTGCTGTTCAAGTCCATCTCTGAATCTGTGGAGAAGAAGGACAAGAAAACAGGTTTGTTCTCTACCAAGATGGGACACGGTCTATTGATCTCGAGATTGGTTTCCAATGCTCAGGTGGAACTTCGTCAACCCACCAAAGTAAACCACATGAAAACCATCTTTCTCACTGCCTCACAAAAGATGAATGTGGCTATCTCTGCTGAACTGAAAAGAGAAGAAAGGCTTGAGCAAAACAGGGAGAAGCAGGTTGAAAAGCCTAAGGCTGGCCCCAAGAAGGTTCTCCAGGCAGTCTCTGAACAGACCAAGAAGAAGAAGGCTAAAAAGACCAAGAAAAGGAAGTCTCCGAAGCAACTAGAGGTCACTCCTGAGAAGGATGCATCAGAAGACGGTGCATCAGAGGACACTGAATCTGATGTAGCTCCCAAAGTCACTCCTGCAAAGAAGGCCAATCAGAAGAGGAGAAGAAGAGCTGTCATTCAAAGTGACTCTGATAGCTCCAAATCTCCTATCAGAGTGACAAAGAAGAAGAAGAAGGTCCACTCATCCCCTAAAGGATCAGAACCTCAGGGGGAACCAACACCAGAGTTGGCTGCTGCACAAGAACCAGCATTAGAGAAGGTTGATGTTCAGGGGGAATCAGATCTGGAGAAGGAACCAGAACCTCAAGGGGAACCTGGATCAGAGGTTCAACCCCCCTCTGAACCAGACTTGCATATCACTACCTCTCCACCAGAGCATCTTGCTTCTACTGCTCGAGTCCTTGAGGTAGATCCCATCACTGCCCTTGAGAGACAATATCAAAGGGTACTCACTTGGAGGAAGTGGAGAATGGGACCTCTGCAGCAGATACTTGCTCAAGCTGCCACTTTTGAATCTGAGGAAGCAGAAGTTCTCAGGTGGGCAGGTACTAATGATGTCTCACTGTGCTTTGAGCTTCAGTTTTTACAATCCATTCTTGAGAAAAAGAAGGCTTGCTACAAAGGCAAGGAGAAGGTGACTGCAACCCCATCAGAGGAGCATGTCAAAGCCTTATCAGAACATGAGATTCCACTTTTTGAAGAATGGCTGTTGGAAAAGAAGAGGAAGGAGTCCCTGATCAGGATGAAACCTATCCCAGGTGCAAAGGGAGAGCCATCAACTGCCAATAATCTATCTCTGGCAATGATGAATCTGATCAAGGAATGGAGAGACTCCTTGTTTGAAGAAACAGTTTTAGAGGTAATACCTGAATCCCCTACTCCTCTCATTACTGTGCAACCCACTCCATCTCCCCCAAAATCCCCGTCACCAATTCCAACCACACCATTATACACACCACCAGAGAGCCCTCAACCTCCTCAAAATTCACCAACTCCCTCACCCAAGAAAACTCCTTCACCAGAACAACCCTCACCTAAATCAGCCTCACCCTGTCATCAGATTACCCCCATCAGAAGCCGCTCACCCTCACCTCCTCCTTCATCCCAACATCAGAGAACCCCTGTTCTACAAACCTCACTTCATCAGAGCTCCCCTCATCCGAAATCCAAGTCTGCATCACCCCCTCCTCAGCAGCAATCCCCCAAATCCCCTTCTCCTCAGCATTCTGCAGCCTCCACCCCTAAGAGAGAACCTGTTGTGAGGATTCTCTCCTCCTCTGAGGACAATGATGGATTTCTCACATCCTCCATGGCTGATGATCTTCAATCTAACAAGAGGAAGACTCCTACTCCTCCTCCATCCCCTGCTCAACCACAACCTCAGGGCAATGATATCCCTCTGCCAGAACCTCCAAGAGAAGAAGTCCTCATCCCCTTCAATGAGTTTGTAGAGTCTGCTGAAGAGTTTGGAGACCAAGTGATTGCTGGACTGAACAAAATGCTTGTACTGAATCAGAAGCATGATGCTCACCTTGATTTGGTTCAGTACAACATTGAGTCAGAACTTGCCAAAATCTCAACCACTCTCTCTACGTTGACAACTACCTTCCTGAGCTACATGAAGACTTCCAATGAGAAGGTAGACAACATTGCCACAGAGGTTGCCAGCATCCATACTGTCCTGTTCTCACAATCTCAGACTCTCACAGCTCAGGACAAGGCAATCCAAGAACTATCTGATGTAGTTGATACTCTCCAATGGTCTCATGACAAGAATGCAGAGCACCTGACAGACGTGGAGGAAATCTGCAAGACAAACAAAGAGTTTGGTCTCAAGCTGATCAATAGTGGAAAGGACAGAGATCACAAGCTGACTCTACTTGAAGCTACTACTAAAGACATCCAATCTGCAGTTGATAAGCAAAAAGAGCTGATAGAAGGGCTGGCCTCTGTTACTCAGACTCTCCCTGGAGCTCTTGAAGCGATCAAAGAGAACAATGCTACAGAATTCTCGAAGATTGGACTCCTACTTGGTGATCTTGCTGATGCCAAAAAGGGGGGAGATATCAGAGAACCTGCTAGAGCTATCAGAGCTGCAGAAGGATCCAGCTCCAGAGCTCTGACTCTCACACCTCCTTCTGATCCTACAATCTATTTTGAGAGAGCTAGGCAGAAAAGACTTGCTGAAGGGATTCAGAGACCTCCTCCTCCTCCTTCCAAGAAAGGGAAGAAGAAAACTCCCTCCTTCACTCTCAACCAATGGTTGAACAGTGGGATGTCCAAGGCTGATACAGTGCAATTTGCAGAACTAAAGAAGCACTTGACTCCCCTGCAGCGAGAAAACCTTATCCAAGATGAGAATGGCATCATAACTATTGCTCATGGAGGATCTATCCAAGAAGCTGAAGAATGGTGGAGACTGAGAGTGATTCCTGGCAAGGACGAACGTGACGCAGTAAGGTATTATCTGGATTGCCAACTTGAACCTACTTGGTCAGAATATCAGACTCCCAGGAACCTTGCTGCAATCAGAGCAAAGGTAAATGCAGACCTGAAGAAGATTGATGAAGCAGTAGTACATGTAGATGAGGAAGATCTCTAAAACTCTCACTCTATCTCTTGTAACTCTTATACTATCTCTGATCAATAAAGTAACCATCTTGCCTCTAATTTGCATGGCAATTTCAAATTCTGTGTTTCTTTTTTGCTTTATGTATTTATTTATTTATGTTTTGATTGATTGTATCGTACTCTTACTATTTTCCTATGCCAAGTGCCCACCAAGTTTTGTAATGGAAGTTCTTAACTTATTTTTTTATGGTGAAAGGCACTTCTCTGGAAATAGTTTAAGGGTTTTGGCATCATCAAAAAGGGGGAAATTGTAATTAGATTTTATGTGTTAGAATTTTTCAGTTGTAAGTATTAGTATAGTCGACAGTCAGAGTTGCTCTATGTGGATCTGATCAGAGCTGCTCTATGAGAACTGCTATGAGAACTGCCAAGAGAACTGCTTTCATAGTTGCTCTCGGGAAGCTATGAGAGTTGCTCCTCAGAGAAGCATCAGAGCTGAGAATTGCCTTCAGAGTTGCTCTTGGCAATTCATGAGAGATGCTAGCTGAACTTCAAGTCTGATGATCCATGAGAGCTGCCCATCAGAGAAGCATCAGAACTGCTCATCAGAAAACTATCAGAGTTCGATGTAAAGCTTAATCAGAATTCAACTTCAGAGAAGTATCAGAGTTACTTATCTAAGTTCATCAGAATCCAAGGTCAGAATGCCATCAAAGAATCTCATCAGACCTGGATAAACACTTAGAAAGATTTCGAAGATGCTTTCAACGGCCGTATAACAAACGGAAAATCCTCTAACGGCTAGGAATCGAGGCGGTGACGGCTGCCGCAGAAACGGTGCATCCTGGTTGATGGCGGTTCATGAATCGAGGTGACGGCTGCCGCAGAAACGGTGTATTTCCCGAGGAAAGGTCATCATTACATCCTTCATTCCACGCGCGGCGCATACCCTAGGATACGCTCCTTGCCAGGTGTCACCTCGTCACTGGTTCTACGAAGCGGTGCTTCTCTTATAAATACCAGAATTCCCCATATGCTTAGTGTAACACTTGAGATTTAATATAAACGGATTAATAGTACTACTCATACCAACAGAGGTGCATCTCCTTTTAAGGGAGCTCATTACCTAAGAACTCCAAAGTTAAGCGTGCTTGCTTGGGAGTAGTTTTGGGATGGGTGACCCCCTGGGAAGTTTCTCAGGGCGCGCATGAGTGAGGACAAAGTGCGCGGTAAAGGCTCGTGGTGGTTTGTGAGGACAGTACTAGAGGTCTGGAGTAACTACCTCGGGTCCTACGGGGCCGGGGTGTTACAGGTGGTATCAGAGCAACCCTGCGATAATGTGCTGACCCGCTGGATATCAGGCGGCCACTTAGCGGGGGAGTATTCTGGGATTGGATTGAGATTTGAGATTGGTTTTATGGGCGCAACGAGGACGTTGCGATCCTAAGTGGGGGTGATTGTAACACTTGAGATTTAATATAAATGGATTAATAGTACTACTCATACCAACAGAGGTGCATCTCCTTTTAAGGGAGTTCATTACCTAAGAACTCCAAAGTTAAGCGTGCTTGCTTGGGAGTAGTCTTGGGATGGGTGACCCCCTGGAAAGTTTCTCAGGGCACGCATGAGTGAGGACAAAGTGCGCGGTAAAGGCTCGTGGTGGTTTGTGAGGACAGTACTAGAGGTCTGGAGTAACTACCTCAGGTCCTACGGGGCCGGGGTGTTACAGATAACGCCCGCGCAGCTCGTCCCTGCTGCCTATAGGATTATCGCGGGTTTCATCATTAGATGCCACAGTGTCAGTGTGGCTCCTACTGTAGACCTGCTGCTTCATTTTTTCCGGTTGTCCCCATTTGGATGCACGGGGTATTTGACCCTGATTGCCAGTCCATCCATGGTTTTGTTTTCGAATAACGTCGGGAATCCGGACGGCTAGGAGGAGAGGTTCTTCCTTGCTGGAGTAGGCTCCCCACTGCCATTTTCTGACAGATGGAACGCCTATCCGGTGAAGTCCATCCCACCGCCCATGACGGATGAGGAGCTGGGATATGCCAGGCGTATAGCCGACCTTGGCATCCAGAATCTCCATTTGTTGGTGGCCGAGCCTTTTATAGCTAGGGCCGGATTAGGTGCGTCCATTTGTTCTTGGATTGTCCTATCGTCTTTTCGTTGTTATGGTTCTGAACGTCTTGGTTTCTTTTTTGCAGGAGTTTTCCCATCTTCATCCTCTATGGGACGTTCCAACAATATCCCTGTCATTCCTGGCCGTGAAGGCAAAGATCAGGATAAGGGTAGGAAGCCGTTCGTCCCCAAGGTTGAGTCCCGGGTGACGAGGTTGCGAACTGAGGAGGCCTCGGAGGCTGGTGCTTCGAAGAGACCTCGTCTTGATGGTACTGCTTCTAAGGCCATCATAGTGGCCGATGATTCTGATGGTGAGCCCGGGAGTCCCCTGAAGCGGAAGCACACTTCTAGGAGCAAACCCCCTCCTTCTCCGTCGAAGAATTCTGACGTTCGTTGTCTTAGGGATTAGGATGTCCAGGTTGCTGGGTCTGCCGACGCCCGTCCTTCTTCACCGCCGGAGACCAGCAGGTCCTCTCTTGGACTTATTGAATTCTCCGGGGTTGGTCCTCGCAAGGAGTCCATGATGCTCTTTGGCCAAACCGTTTCTTCTATCTGGTGTGGCCTCAACCTTAAGGTTCCTAAAGACTTCGCCGCTCAAGAGGCCCCCGAGGATCTGCTCGAGTGCGGTCAAAGTACCCTGGATAAGGCTGGGCTCTACTTCCACAGGGCTCGGATGGCCTTCGAGCAGCAAGGGAGGGAGATGGCCGCAGTGCGGGCTGAATGTGATGTGCTGCTCAAGAATGCCCGAGGCAAGCCCGGAATTCTCCAAAACAAAGCCGAGGACTATGACAAGCTTGTTCAGGAGAATGCCTCCCAGAAGGAGCTCCTTAGGAAGCAGGAGGCCGAGCTCGTAGATCTGCGTAGCCGTATGTGGGCCGTATCGCATGCCGGTGTGGAGGTCCGCCGCACTGGTGCAGACAACCATGTCCCTATCTACGAGGCTGATGTTTCGAAGATCAAGGAGTCTGGCTCCATTGCCTTTCAGCATTCCAAGGCCTATACCAGCGTCGTGCAGACCATGGCTAGGAAATTCCTTCCTAGGTTCGTCGGGGAGTATCTGGCTGTTTGCCCAGATCCCTACTTGGATGGCATTAAACTGCTGCAGGCTACCCCAACCGGTGGGCGCTTCCTTGATGATCTTGCCGATGATACCTACCTCAAAGGTATGATCGGTCTCGTGGCTGAGAATCTCCCAGTTTTTGAGCGTCACTTCGGGGCTCCATTTGATCCGACGGCGGCCGGGTTCGACTCGCTGATGGTGGATGCCTACAAGGGGGCCCTTGAGCTGCTCAAGGAGCGCAAAGAGCAGGAGGAGGCCAAGGCTAAGGAAAAGGCTAAGCAGATTCCTTTCAAGGTTCCAACTCCGAACGTCGACCAGACCTGATGCTCCGCTCGTCGCTTTGTACTTGTATTAATTTTTCATTTTTTTTTATATTTTGTACTTCATACTTGTAATTTCCCGGCCGGTAGAGCCAAAGAATAAAATCATTCTTTGCTCCATGCTCGTCTAGCATTTTTTTTTGAGTCTTTTTTGTCTTTATTCAACCCGCGCTCGTGATCTTACTTGTCTTCTGCTCTGGTAGAAGATGTTCGCCATCCAACGAGTAAGGGGAAGAACCAGTTTACCCCGCTAGGGTTCCCTTTCTTCATTCAACCCACACTCGTGATCTTACTTGTCTTCTGCTCTGGCAGAAGACGTTCGCCATCCAACGAGTAAGGGGAAGAACTGGTTTACCCCGTTAGGGTTCCCTTTCTTCGTTCAACCCACGCTCGTGATCTTACTTGTCTTCTGCTCTGGCAGAAGACGTTCGCCATCCAAAAAGTAAGGGGAAGAACTGGTTTATGGGGATAGTACTATTGGTCCGGAGTAACTACCTCGGGTCCGGTGGGGCCGGGGTGTTACAGGTGGTATCAGAGCAACCCTGCGACAGTGTGCTGATCTGTTGGATATCGGGCAGACACCTAGCAGGGGAAAAGATTCTGGGATTTGATTGAGATTTGAGATTGGTTCAAGGACGCAACGAGGACGTTGCGATCCTAAGTGGGGGTGATTGTAACACTTGAGATTTAATATAAACGGATTAATAGTACTACTCATACCAACAGAGGTGCATCTCCTTTTAAAGGGAGCTCATCACCCAAGAACTCCAAAGTTAAGCGTGCTTGCACGGGAGTAGTCTTGGGATGGGTGACCCCCTGGGAAGTTTCTCAGGGCGCGCATGAGTGAGGACAAAGTGCGCGGTAAAGGCTTGTGGTGGTTTGTGGGGATAGTACTATTGGTCCGGAGTAACTACCTCGGGTCCGGTGGGGCCGGGGTGTTACAAGAGTTCTAGGGCCTTTATGACTTGAGCAGATGTCCTCATGGATTTCTTCCAAGACTGTTGCGGCTAGGTTCGGCGGAAGGCATCTCAAGTATGGTCCGCCGAACGTCTTCTTGTACAGTTGTCCGTCGATGATTTCAAAATTTGGGGCACGCCTCTTAATCCAGGTTGCCTTCCCTGTGCTACCGTCAGCTGGGGGTTCAGGGAGGGTTCCATCTTTGATGTAGTCCGCGATCTCCTTCAGCCAATTAGGTTCAGCTAAGGAGATGGCTTCTATTTGGATCGTCTCCGTTGCCGGTGTTTGAAGCGTCTCATGCCTAACAAACCCCTTAATGTGCCGGGGGATGTTCGTCGTTGGGTCATCGGACGGGGGATTACCTAGCTTTGATGATATATCAGTCTCGGCATTCTCCACCCGGGATACCTGCTCAATCACCACCTGTTCAAACTGCGCGGTTTGCTCCTCCGCCAGCTCTTTATAGACCTTCATCCTTTCCTCCCTAGCTTCGGCTGTTCTGTTCATCTTGGTGACCACCAGCTGGCTATCCATTCTCACCTTCAGACGAGCTGCTCCGAGTGCCTTTGCGCATTTTAGTCCTGCAAACAGCGCCTCGTACTCAGCCTTGTTGTTGGTGACCTTGAACTCGAACCTCATGGAGTAGTATGCCTTAAAACCCTCGGGGGAAGTGATCACCACACCTCCGCCACAGCCCCGTGCACTCAAGGCTCCATCGGTGTACATCTCCCACCAGTTGTCAAAGTCGTTGGTGTCCTGGGAGTTGTCCTCGGTGCGTGCAGTGCATTCAGCAATGAAATCCGCAAGTGCCTGTCCTTTGATCGTCGGCCCTGGTTTGAAATCCACATTGTATTGGCCAATCGTTAGGGACCACTTCGTGATTCTGCCGCTGGCCATGGGATTCCAGAGAACTGTGGCGAGGGGCTGTGTTGTGTAGGCTGTGACTGGGTGAACTTGGAAGTACGGCGCCAAGCGCTTGATGGATGTTATCAAAGCGAGGACTGTCTTCTCCATCAATGTGTATCGTGTTTCTGGGCCGTTCAGCGCCTTGCTCACAAAATATATCGGCCGCTGAACGCCCACATCTTCTTTGAGCAGTACGGAGCTCATTGCCAAATCCGCTACTGCTAAGTACATGTACAGCTGTTCCCCTGGGTCCACCTTGGTGAGGACGAGCGGAGAGGAGAGGTATGTTTTGAAATCTTCAAAAGCCGCCTGGCACTCCGGGGTCCATTCGAAGGGACTCGCCTTCTTCATGATCTGAAAAAGGGGAATTGCCTTGTCAGCCAGCTTGGACATAAAACGGCTCAGGGCTGCCAGGCGTCCGGTTAATCTCTGTACGTCTTTCAGGTTCTTGGGGGGATACATGTCTACAATTGCCTTTACTTTCTCCGGGTTAGGCTCGATTCCCCGCTCGCTCATCATGTAGCCGAGGAATTTGCCACCTTTGACTGCGAAGGAGCATTTCCTTGGATTGAGCCTCATGTTGGCCCCCTCCATTTTGGTGAAGACCCTCTCCATATCCTGAACATGATCCTCCTTCTTCTTGCTTTTGATCAGGATGTCGTCCACGTAGGCTTCCATGATTTTCCCCAATACGTCTTTGAACAACATCCTGATCATCCTCTGAAAAGTGGTCATAGCGTTCCTCAGGCCGAACGGCATGACTATGTAACAGTACACGCCGTCCGCCGTGACGAACGCTATTTTCTCTGCATCATACGGGTGCATAAACACCTGATGGTATCCTCTGAAGGCATCCATGAAGCTGAGCAGTTCGCAACCTGCAGTCTCGTCCACTAGCAAATCGATTCTCGGCACGGGGTATGGATCCATCGGACAAGCTTTCTTGAGATCCGAATAATCGACGCACATCCGCCATGTGTCGCCCTTTGGGGCTAAAACCACATTCGCCAACCATTCCACGTGGATGAACGGCCAGATATGTTTGATGCTGAGGAGCGTCGCAGTCTCAATTTTGATGAAATCACGCCGGTCGGCTGCCATGTACCGCTTCTTCTGTTGGATTGGTTAGGCATCCAGCCGTACGGCTAATCGGTGGCATATGATTTTTGGGTCGATGCCCGGCATGTCCTCCGGCCCTCTGGCAAATAAAATCTTGAACTTTCGGAGGACGGCGATCAGCCCCTCTTTGATTTCGGGCTCGAGGTCGGCCCCGATGGACACCTTCCTGTCCGATGGGTCATCGAGCTCCACCTCCTCAAGCAGTGTGGTTGGCTCTAGACGAACGTCGAATTCAGCTCGTCTGGCTGTTTTTGAAATGCTGTTTGTTGGTCCCGTTTGAGTTGGTAATCAGTCTAGAGGGGGGGGGGGGGGTGAATAGACTGATTCAAGTTTTTCAACTTTTCTCTAAGTCAGAGTTGACTTATTAGAGAGGGTTGAGTTCTGATGATCAGAACTGGTCTTGCAGCGGATAAGAATTCCGGGTAGCCTCAAACAAACACTAAGGCAAATGCCTTTCTGATAACTCTGAAAACAAGATCTGCTGAACACAGATTCCAAGTCTTAGAGTTAAACAGTTAAGATCCTAAGTGCAGAAAGTAAATGCAGTAAAGTAAATGACACCGGAGTTTTTATAGTGGTTCAAGGAACAACGCGTTCCTCTAGTCCACTGTTCCACTAAGCTTGTAAAGATCAATTACAACGCCTTAGTCCCTAGCACTTAAGAAGTTCTCCACGCCTTCTTCAAGTCTAGTTGTCACCCGGGATGCAGTCCTGCTTCCTGATGACTGGTCCTTTCACTCAGCTTCCCGGAAGTATCACCACTTCACTACTGCAGTTACTTGGACGCCCTTCTTTGCAGAAGATGTTCTGAAAACAGAGTTTTCTCCAACTTGCTTCGTCACAAAGGATATGTAGTTGAAGTACTTGAAGGTTGAAGAAAAGGATGAACTTTGCTGTGTGTTGGGTTTGGAGGATAAGAGTAATTGAATCTTCCCAACGTAAGCTTGTCTTGTTGATGATTGTAGAGTTTGAATCTCAAGAGAGCTTGAAGTATAATGAGCAAAAGTTGTAGCAAAGTTGTTTTTCCTGTTCTTCGGTGTGTAGCTTATATACTGGGGTTGTCTGCCCGTTGGAGGAGGAGACAACTGCATTGAATGCACGTACTGTTGACTTGACCCACTGTTTTGGAAGCTTTCTATTTTTATAATATATCTTCCAGATTTCTCGGTCAATCATTTGCAATCAATCCAAAGCGTATCAGGCTCATTTAATGAGCATTAAATACTTTCCTTGGACGGAATATCTTCTAGCCGTTGATGAATTTCCCAGCCGTTGGAAGTAGCTTTGAAATTCTTCTAAGTGTTAGTCGGACTCTGATGGCTTTCTGAAGAGTAGTTCTGATGTAGTTTCAAGTCGAGCTCTGGTGTGGGAACTCTGATGCTTGTTTGATGTTGAGTTCTGATGAAGCTATACTTGGAACTCTGATGCTTCTCTGGAGTTGGATTCTGATGAAGCTTTTTCATCGAACTCTGATGTCTGTCTGATGTAGACTTCTGACGAGTCTCTGAAGAGCAACACTGATGGTTCTCTGATGAGCAACTCTCATGATTTCCGAGAGCTACTCTGAAAGCAGTTCTCATACAGCAGCTCTGATCAGATCCATAAGAGAGCAACTCTGATCGTCGACTACACTAATACTTACAATTGAAAATTCTAATACACAAAATCTAATTGGGGTACTTTAAAATTCTAATCTAATTATCCTAGCATCATCAAAATCTAATTACATTTATTCCTTACACTGTTGATCCGAGCCTCCCGTTCGTCCAGCCTCTCCATGGCCTTAATGTAACAAGCTCTTGCCATGTGTGGATCCGTGCGGGCCACCCCAACCCCAGTATCAGTGGGGAACTTGATGCATGAGTGCCGCACGGAGCATATGGCCTCCAGGTCTTCTAGGCCGGGTCGGCCTAAAATGGCATTGTGGGCACATTTTAGGCGGACCACAACGAACGTCATCTCAATCCTGGCGACGTGTGGCCCATCCCCGACTTCCACGGGGAGATTGATGGTGCCCTCCGCGTCAATGCAGTCCCCGGTGAATCTAGCTAGCGGGGTGCGCAGAGGAGTCAGTTGTTCTTTCCTTAGGTGTATTTTTTCGAATACATCCCAGTAGAGGACATTCACGCTGCTGCCAGTATCAACGAGGACGCGGCGAATGAGGGCGTCGTTGACGTCCATGCTGATTACCAGCTTGTCCCTGTGCGGAGCCGGTGATTTCGGTAGATTAGCCGGCCCGAAGGTGATAGCCTCCACCTTGCTCTTCTTGGTGGGGGAAGCCGATATGGAGCCCACATAGAGGGACCTCTCAAATTTTTTCTGAGCTGCGGGGGTGTCCCCAGTCTCAGCACCCCCGAAGATCACTTTGATCTCCAACTTCTTCTTTTCGCTGTTCGGCCCCGAGGGACCCCTCCGGACACTTATCAGTTCTGCGATAATCGTCGTCCTTGGGTTCGGCCTCGGGCCGGTCATCACGGCGCCAAGTCTTATGCTTTTGGTACGGCCGCTTCTGGCTGTACTTCGTCAGGAGCTGGGTGAATTCGCCAAGATATCCCTGACGAATCAGCTCGTCTATAGCCATTTTTAGATGTTTGCAATTGTCGTTCAGGCGACCGAGCCTCTGATGATATTCGCAGAACGCGGTCTCATCTCTGCCCATGAGCGTCTTCGAGTCCCGGGGAGCGTCCAAGAGGCCCTTGTCCTTGATTGCCTCGAAGATCTGGCTAACAGGGTAAGCCAAAGGGACATAGTAATCCTCAGGACGTACGTGGCCAGGCTCTGGGCGGGGTTTCCACGGGTAGGGGAGAGCGTTGGACGGGTTGGGTTTTTGCATACCCTTTCGGTTATCGGGCTGAGAATATAAAACCCTACCCCGTCCAAAAAATATTTCGGGCTAATCGGGTTGCACAATTTCGGATTTGGGTCGGTTTTAATCGGTTCTCGGGGCCATTCGGGCTGATTAAAATCCATTAAAAACATAACATGAATAATTCATAAAATCACCTTGAAAAAAATTGTACAATTATACTTTACAAACTTTAAACTTATACACTTATACCGTTATACACTCATACATTCATACACATTACTCCAATACTACTTGGTACTTGCTTATACACTTACGCAGTTATACTGCTTATGCACAAAGCAGTTTAGCATTTAGAGTTTGAGCAATCAAATGTTCCAAAACAGCAAGTACCAACAAAAAGTTTAACAACATTCAATTGATGTACAAGTCTTCAGATCTTGACTCTTGACATCTACTTGACTACTAGAGTGTTTCCAGAATTCCAGGTTTGATGAATTTCGCAGATCATCAACCAAACAGTCATTGATTTTGTTCCTATGTAAGTCACAAGCACATTAGTATCATAAAACACTAAACTGTACTGGGAACTTGGGAAGTGGGAACTATAAATAATTCAAAAGTATATAGAAATACAATAAGATTTGGCTCAGATTTAATTTCAGTTCACTAATAATGGGGGCATTAATCACTATATAATTAGAATCAACACCAAACCCATTTATTTCATTTTCTGGTAAAACTGTAGAAGGCTAGAAGCCATCCTCATTGCCAAAGTAACTAATTGAGTAAACAATTCATGTAAGAACTCATAATTCATAAGTACATAGGAAAATTGCAGTAGTAAAACCAAGGCAGCAAGCAGCATATCCTAAATTTGACTCAGTTTTGTATTCTTAATTTAGTTTTTTTGGTGGAAACTATCATCACTGATTAAATAATGCAACAATTAATCTAATAAGTCAGAAGTCATAAATACATATGCATAAGCAAATTCCAGTTTACTGTCTAAGTGGCAGCATGTATCTTGTTATATTTGGCTCAAATTTAAATTGACTTCACTATTAATGGGGGCATACGAAACTATATGGAAATAGAATCAACACCAACCCATCAATTTCATTTTTGGTGGAAGCTATCATCATTGCCAGATACATGCTACACTTAATCAATTAACTCAATGTTCAGTTTGTTCACATTACCAAATTCCAGTACTTCCATTAAGGCAGCATGTATGTTGCTATATTTGGCTCAGATTTAAATTGACTTCACTATTAATGGGGACATACGAAACTATATGGAAATAGAATCAACACCAACCCATCAATTTCATTTTTGGTGGAAGCTATCATCATTGCCAGATACATGCTACACTTAATCAATTAACTCAAGAGTGAAAGAAGATTACCATGTCTTGTTGTACAAAGTACAAACACAGTAATTAGGAGAAATTGTACCAGTGAATCAGCAACACTTCCAATACCATGACAGCAACATGGTTAGGCTTTTACAACCAGATCATTGACAGAAGCATAGCAAATCATTAGTGAAATAATATATTACATATCTAAAAGATAAAGGTAAAAAGTTTACTACTATCTGATCAAGAGAAGGGCCTCCACCAACATTGCCATCAGTTAATTCTGCATTGAAAACAATAAGAAGTTAACAATATGTATAAATATAAACACTGAATAGTAAATAAGTAAAAGTTAATACATGTTTCCAGCCTTTCTACCTCCTCAATATTTTCTTCAACTAACACAGGCTGGTTTGACATCCTCAACCAATATTGAGCACATATGAGTGCTTCTACAATTTTGGCACTCAAAGAACTCCTAAAACCGTCCAACACTCTTCCACTTGTACTAAAAGTAGATTCAGATGCTACTGTGGAAATAGGAATAGCAAGAATGTCTCTTGCCATCTTAGATAGGATAGGAAACCTCTCACCATTAAGCTTCCACCATCTCAGTATATCAAATTCATTGTCCTCCTCAAGAATGTTCTCACTCAAATATAGTTCAAGTTCATTTTTTTCAACCCTAAGAGGCCACTATCTTGTTTTTGCTTTTTCAATTGGGCTTTGAATTTTGAGACAGGCCTACTTTCAGTTGACTCAGATTGTAAAGAAACATACCTGGGAGTTAATTGAGAGCTTCCACTCACTGAAACATCATAGTTTGTAACATAATCACCATACAACTCATTCAAACTCAGCTTTATCTTTGCAAAGAATGTCTCACCTATCTTATCCCCATACAAAGCATTCAATTGATGTGGCATGTACTCATATTTGTCTCTAGGGTCAAGCACATTTGCAAAGAAAATGAGCATGTTCATTTTTTCTGGATCACCCCAGTACTTGTCCAGTTTGGATTTCATACTAGTCCCCATATTAGATACAGATTCAGTTTCAGAAGCAACCATATCTTTGAGAACAAGGAACATATCAGATATTTCATAAAAGAAGGTATTTGCAGTGACATAAAGAGAGCCGGAAATCCTAAGTGTCATATCATAGAAATTTTTAAGAATGACCACCAAAGTTTCAATTTCAATCCAGTCCCCAACATCAGGACTCTCACTCCCCAGATCAACAAGATAGGAACTCTCATTCTCCTCATAAGCTTCAAACACTTTTTCATTGGACATTGCAGATTTGAGCATCAAATAGGTTGAATTCCACCTAGTTGGGACATCTAGGTGCAATCCAGCTTTAGTTTCCATTCCAATCAAGTCTGAAATGTCCTTGAATTTTTGAAGCATAGCAGGAGAATTTCTAACATACTTAACAGCATCCCTCACTCTTTGAACAGAAGAATCACTTTCTTTTAAACCATCTTGGACAGCCAAATTAAGGATATGAGCAATACACCTCATATGAAGGTACTTAACTTTTACAGAAGAGGCACCCCAAGATAAAAGCTTCTTTTTTAAAAAAACCAATTGCAGTGTCATTACTGCTTGCATTGTCAACAGTTACAGTGAAGATAGATTTCAAACCCCAATCTACCAGGCAAGACTCTAGGGCTTTAGCTAAGTACTCTCCTTTGTGGGAAGTCACAGGAACAAAGGAAATTATTTTTTTATTCATCAGCTTCCACTCATTATCAATGAAATGTGCAGTTATACACATGTAATTGATCCTTTGTACAGAGGTCCATGTATCAGTTGTTATACTGACCCTCTGAGTGTGTTCCCTAAACAACCTTTTCAGACTTAATTTCTCATCTAAGAAGATTTGGTAGATATCTCTAGCAATTGTCCATCTGGAAGGAATTTGGAACCTAGGACAAGCTACAGATATAAACTTCCTAAATCCTTATTTGTCCACAAATCTAAATGATAGCTCATCAATGATAAGCATTTCAGCAAGTGCTCTCCTAATTGCACCCTGATCAAACACCCAAGTCCCTAACACCCCAGTTTTTTCAGATGTTGGATTACACAGAACTGGTTGGAAAGTGAGAAGGGCTTGCCTAGCATCCTTTGAGCAAGGCGATTTCAGACAACTGAGTATGTGATTTCTAAGAGAGGAAGTGCCATGCTTCTTAGACTGACAACAATATGTTTTACCACAATGTATGCATTTTCCTTTGATAACAACACCATTACTATCTTTGATCTTATCAAACTGATCCCATATTTTACTTCTAGACTCTACCTCCTTTCTCTTATTTCCAGGAACATTTGTCTGCTGTGTGCTGGTGTTAGCCCCAGCATCATGAGCTTCCACCATAGGTTCTTGGGAAACAGGAGTCAGAGGAGGTTGAGAGCCAGATGCAGGTATGGTATCCATACATTCAACTTCCATTCTGATAAATGATAGGAAGTTATAGTTCAAAAAACTCAATAATGCAAGCTTCCAGATTGAACACAACATCATACATTGAAATTAAAGTCTAGAACAATCAGCAAGCTGATCTACAGAAGGATATAAGCAGTAGGCTTATTCACTTCTCTACAGACTTAGAAGATACCAGTTCACTCTAACTACTCATTTGAGTGTTAGAGTAGAAAAAGGCAACTTCAACATTTGTCAAAAGACTCAGAACTCATAATAAATCAACCATCATCTTTACTCAGGGGCCACTTATATAATAATCTCAGAATCACACAGGCATCATCGAGGCAGCACATATTCAGAGGCCATTTATATCAAAATCTCAGAATCATAGATTCATATAATCATATGCATGACCAAAGCATCACAGATTAACAGGTAGTTCATAGAAAGGGTATCAGGGTCCGAATCTAGGGTTTCAAGCTTCCACCAAACACATAACAGTGCATCAAAATAATACAACTAATTCATATACAAAACAGATAACACATCACACTTAGGGATCATGCTTCCACCAAATCACTTTTCAAAGCCAATATTACATATCGGAAGATGCATTAAATGGTTTATCACAGGGATTCACAGATTCACAACGGACCAAGGTCACCAAGCATACAATTTAGGTATTTAACGTTTATACCTCAGTAAGAATTAAAATTATCGAATGGGTTGCAAGCTTCCACGAATCCACAGGATCACAAGAGTAGAAGACCACAATGCCTTGCAAACTTCGTAACTTCGTAAGCCCAGTACGAAGAGGTAATGAAATCGGAGTACAAGCTTCCACCGGAGTCCGGAGGTACAAATAGACTACAGAGGTCGGACCTACGACGGAGAGTTGACAGGGATGGTTAGAGAGAAGTCGCAGACTCGCAGTAGGAGAGACCGAGAGAGTGAGAGATTGAGAGAGGGAGTTGCGAGTGAAGAGTGGAGGCGCTGGAGTGTTAGGGTTAGGGTTAGGGTTAAATAATTCGTATATATAGTATGGGTAGTTCGGGTTTTCGGGCGGGTCGGATAGGGATTTATAATACCCTACCCGAAACCCATAACCCTTAAAACAATGGGCTGGGCTTTTCGGTTCGGGTTTTCGGGTCAACCGACCCAATCGGCTATAAGAGGGCAGACCCGATCGGGTGGTCGGGTGGGTTCGGGTTATGCTCACCCCTATCCACGGGGTCATGGCTCCGTCCGTCTTCTTTTTCTTGTTCGGGGGGGATGGTCCGCCCCTAGGGCCGAGCCTATCCGCCAATTTCTGGGATGGGGCGGCTGGTGCGCCATCCCTCATCCTAATCTCTTCCTCGATGGAGGCATACTTCTGAGCCCGAGCCAGGACCTCGGTGTAGCTGGTACTGGGGTTTCTCCGGAGGTCCCGATATAGATCTCCTATTGCCAATGCGCTGGTGAACATATTCACCCCCAGCCGCTCGTCCAGGTCATCCACCTGTAGGACTTCATCCCTCCATCTGACCAAGAATTTGGCCAGAGGCTCGTCTTTCCCCTATTTCACGTTAGTAAGGGACGTGAAGCTCTTCTTGGGGGTTGTGCTGGCGGCGAATTGTGCCATGAATTGCTGGGACAGCTGCTCATAGTTGTCAATGGATCCGGGCCTCAGCTGCCCGAACCATTCCTGCGCTGGGCCCCTCAAAGTGCTGAAGAAAAGCCTGCAGATAGCCTCATCCGATGCCCCCAGCATGGACAGGTTCCCCTAGAAGCTGATCAAATGAGCTTTGGGATCTCCGGTCCCGTTGTACACCAACCCTCCGGGTAGTCTGCAGTCCCGAGGGATCTCTGCGTTCATGACCCGCACGGTGAATGGTGATGTGAGGGAGAAACGTGGCGTAGCCGGGGTGGACTCCGCCCGTCTATCCATTTCGGCCATCCGCCGTTCCATCGCCTCTAGTCGGGCCTCCTGGGCGGCCCTTCCGGGGGACACATGAGGGGTGGCCTCGAGCGCGATGTTCCCTTCTGGTGAAACCGCTTCGGGTTGCCTCCGGGTGATATGGGCACCTCGCCTTTGGAAGCGGCGCCCAATGTTGCTGGCAGCGGGAGTGATTTCCGTGCCCTGATGCCCTTGGGGCCTGTCCGGCGTGCGGCCCCGATGATCGTCTTGCCATCCGTAGCAGGGGGTAGTGGCGCTGGTATGCCCCTTAGTGCTCTGCGAAGGCGGAATCCGGCCCAATCTCGTGTGGATGGACGTATGGTGTCCAGCAGATTCTGCTGTCTCATCCAGGGACTGCACGTGGTGGATGGGCGATATGGGCGTCCAGATTGTATTGGCTGAATAGACCTCGTCAGCCGCCTCCTGTTCGTCCGCCATCCGGCGCATGGTTTCAGCCAGTTCCCTCATGAGCCGAGGGTCGCGCCTGGCCTCATGGGGGATGAGGTCGGTGAGGCCACCATCGCCTCCAGCGGTCCCCAATGTCTCAGAACGCTCCGTGGTTTGCCCGTGGCTCCTTCATCCACGAGCCAGTTGCTCCGAGAGGTCGCGTTGTTGGTAGTTTCTTGCCATGTGGGTAGATTTAGTAGCTGTTTTGGGGAGAGTTTCGGAAACTTTTAGTTCAGTTTCCCACAAAACGGCGCCAGTGTTGAGGTTTATTCCTTCAACCCTTGGGTCCAACACGTAAGCCCAAGAGTTTCGAGTGGAGTGTGTTTGTGAATGAACTAGCCCAACAACAAATAAGATGGATCAAGAAACAATATGTAGCCAGTAAGAGATTATGTATTATTAATCAGTTAATAACTCCCCAATACAATACGCTTGCTAAGGCTCGTCGGCCGTTCGTCTTACAAGGCAGTAGAAGAGCTGCGAGTAAGAGTAATATAAGCTAGAGTGCTAGGAATAGTAAGTTGCCAACCCTTTACAATGAAATAAATGATGCTATTTATACTACCAATGGGCAGTTGGCCATGCTGACGTGGAAGGCGGTGTGTGGCTGGTGTCCCAACCACCAAATCTCCAGCATTTAATGCGTTTCCTGCCAGAATCTTGGTTTCGCGCCTAACCCGTGGAGACGGACGTCCAGTAGGGAAAGGGAGTTGCTCCTGGTGATATTGCAAGGTGTAATGGGCCGTTCGTATCCTGGCCCTTAGAGGATTTGTCACATGGATTGGATTGGCTCCAGGCGATAGTGGCTTCCGGAGGCGACGTTCGTCGCCGTTGTGTTTGTCTGTGGGTTTGATCCACTTATCTTTGTACGGATGTTCGTCCGAGTGGGCTACCCCGCCAGGGAAGACGTTCGTCTGGACGGGGGGTGAATGGGCCGGCCCCTACGTTGGGCCATTAACCCAACATAATCTATGTTTAAAAAACTGACCCGACCTGGCTGAGTTGAATCTACGTTAAAAGCGCAGTTATCTTCAAGAATTCATTTGAATTCCTTCCCGATTGAATTGTTAGCTCAAATTTGGTATGAGTAAACTAGACTTAATGAATAAGATGCTCAAAAAATTTCATCAAAAAAATCCACCAGGAACTGCCCCAAATGGCGATGACCGGACAAAACCTCCTATATAAGGGCTTATCTGACCTTTTTATGTAAGCTCGAGAGCCTATGTGACCCTTTTCCCTTTGAAATATTATGAGAGTGTATTAAATGCTTAATAAGTAGTATTGTTAGTTGATTATTATGAACAATAACTACTTTGTATTATAATTTTGTACATAATTATATGTTTACTATTATTATATAAACATATAATTGTTGACCGGTTTTCCGGCGTTGACCCGTGACCCAGTCATGTTGCGGGTCGCTCCCCGGTTCGGTTCTTTAAACATATATTTGAAGAGCAAAAATCCCCTCTGTGAATATATTTAATTGTCAAATAAATAAAAAATGGCTAATGTTTTTGCATAACTTAGAAATCTTAACAAAATTACTTACATATTAAATCATATTAGTAAGATAAGTGAGTTCAAAATTATAAAATTTGCTCTTGAATGGGATTTAACTCATAAACAATTACAACATAAGAGGGTAATTTGACGCATTTTTTAATTCACAAGGGGCTAATGCGTTGAATCTATATAGTATTTTACTTAAATATGTCTAATAAATATGTCTAATAACTCATAGACATGCATTAATGACTATAAGTGTGTTCAAAGTTTATATCGTAGTAATTTACATGCATGTAAGTACTATATTGTAAATTTGAACACAATTATAGTGACAAATAATTACTAATTACTCCCTCTGTCCCTGAATTTACTTCCAACTTTCCCTTTTCGTCCGTCCCAAAAAGAATTTCACTTTCCCTTTTTGGCAAAGAATTTGTGGTTCACAACATTTCTCTCTTCTCTGCACAACTCTCCACCACACAATTTCCACTTTCTTAATCACCGTGCCACTTTAATTTGGAAGAACATTTAGGAACGGAGGGACTAATATTTTCGTCAACCACATTTTAAAGAACAATATTAATGGATTTTTTCAGTTTATATATCATGAGGGGGTTGGTGCAATAAACTCATGTCATTGGTCTTTAGTTTTCTTTTTTGAGTGAAAACACCCGAGGAGTAACACATACTCTCTACTCCATATCAATTTTCAAAATAAGATTTAGGGTTTTTGACATCAATAATACTAAGAGCCATCTTCAATTCAACATTGTGCAACAACGTATACATGGCATGATAGATATAGACATAAAAATTTAAATTTATAAAATTTCAATCTCTCCCGCCCAACATTTGCTGGAGTGAACTTTGATTTGAAAACCTAGCAGCGACATCATCCTAATCTCAAAACCTAGCTGCCAAACTCTTCTCTGATCGGAAAATCTAGCTACTCTAATCCAAAACAAAAATGCTCTTTGTACCCATTTTAATACCCACCCTATACACTAAAACAAATTTACCCCCTTTCACCCCATTTACCCATTCCCTATCTATCCTCTCTCTCCCCCTCCCTCTTTCTACGCCCTTTATCCCCCTTCTCTGTTTCTCCCCCTCCCTTCTTCTATGACAATTTCATCCTCTCCCCCCTCCCTTCACAGTTGAATCCTTCACCCAATAAAATAAAAAAACCAAATTAAAGATGTTAAAAACCAACTCCACCATGAACGAAGGTCTTAGGGCTCCAACTAATAGAGACGGAAGCTAGGGATAAAGACCATCGATCTACTTCGAATATGCCAATTTCCAGGCACTTTTTTAATGTAAAATTCAACCTCTGTTTTCTCTACCTTGTTCATTGTGTTTTTTGTACATTTAGGATTTTTTTTTCGATTTTATGTATATAAAATATGTTAATGTTGAATGCTGGATTAAATTAGTATTGTTTTGGATTTGTGATGCTTATTATTGAAGTTTTAAATCAAACTATTCTATTTCACTTTTATCTCCACAAGATGTTTGTAGAAATGATTCTATGAATTTTTTCTCATATCTATATTGATAAAAAAGTATGAGATTTACTTTTTTTTTTAAAAAGTATGGGATGCATCTATACAATTTATAAACAAGTTTTTTTTGCTTCTAACGTTGACTTTAAAAGTGCTATATTTGTTAGGTTAGTTTTATAATAATTTCAATTTTGAAAGATATGATAAGTACCTTATTTGATTAATTTGATAAGTTGGGCTACTCATAAAACTAAGTTCAGACATGTTTGGTGTAATCTCATTTGCTACTTTTAGGAATATTTACTATAATAATGCAAATACTTACTCTTGGGAGTATAAATTTATCAATACACAATGTTGGTGTTCTAGGCTTCTAGGTAAACGGTAAATCACAAAACTTCTCACAATTGATGAAGTGATTTCCCTTGCTAAAGAGTTTCAGTTAATTGAAATTATGATTTAATTGATATTAGGAGCTTCATGCTTCCATTGTCTGAAAACATGTTTCTGATCTCGACATTCTTTAATACTGATTTTTGTTTGTTTTTTACTAATATCATGTTTAACAGGAGCCATCTTCTTGCCCTCTTATTGTTTACCTCTATGTAATAACCGTGGGCATATATGGGGCAAGCAATTTTTCTTCATCAGAATGATTCCTTGCAGTTTGGCCAGGAAGAGGTGGCCGAGCGATGAAATTAAGAATTATGTATGTTGTTTACCTCTATTATGTTAGTTTTTGTAATAGTCACTTTGTAAAGTAATGTTCTATTTTCTTTTATTCAGTATGTAAATGTATTTAGAATGTAAAATTGAAAGTATCCTAAAATGTACTTCCCAAATGTTACTTTATTAATGAATATGTATTTCATAATTTTATCTAAAATGCCCATAGAAAAATTAATGCCCATAATTTTATATGTGGGTAGAAAATAATGTTTGCTTTATATTTATATTGTTTGTGCGCTCATTTATATTGTTTGTGTTTTCGTTTATATTGCCTCTGTTTTCGTTTATATTGTTTGTGCATGGTTAAATCATTGTCTATGTGTTCATATGTTTTGTTTGTGCATAGAAAACTATTGTCTGTGTGTTCATTTATATTGTTTGTGAATGTTTAAATCATTGTCTAGTGTTCATTTATTTTATTTGTGCATAGGTAATAATTGTCTGTGTGTTAATTTATATAGTTTGTGTGTGGTTTGAACGTGTGTTTGTTTCTTTTGTCTATGCGTATGAAATAATGTTTCTATGGGATGGTTTATATTGTCTATGCGAGACAACAAGCTTACCTAAGAATCCTAAGATTAAAAATTATTTTGTTTGTGAGAATCACCCTTTCAAGCTAAAAAAGCATTACACTTATTTCACTCGGATTAATAGCACAACTTCAATTCCTTTGGCAGCATTCAAAGTCATTTTCATAATACAAAAGATAAACTTTGAAAGCACAAAAAACTCCAATTACAATATCATTGTCAAGAACATTAATTTCACAACATAACTAATTACACAATAGCACAAATTTGCATTTATCCTCTTATCCAACTCTGCGAATTCAGACTCGAGATGAAGCAACCAACAATGGTGGTTTCTGCAACAAGAGAAATTCTAGAGCTAGATGACCTGTAGTGAGCATTTAGATCCACCTTTCTTCCAATTGGAAGTCCATCCATATTGACCTAGACAAATCCAAGGCATTTAGGAGAACCATCCTTGCAATTCTCATGCTTCACTTTCCTTTTTGTTTTTTTACATAAATTTCACTCACAATTCCATCTTGTTGTTCATCATTTGGCTTTTGGTTGGTTGTATTATTAGCCAAGCTATTCATCCTGCTTTGCCTTTATGGGTGGCCATCCTACTGCCTGGCTACTGTTTAGAATTTCAACATCAGTGCAAATCATGTATTTGTTTGGTCATCAAACACAAAGTAATCTACATTTTTAGAAAAGAAAAAAAGTCCTTCAAAACAGAATGGAACAGGCTGAAAAATAAGCCATTTAGTCTTAAATATCATATCCAAATGTAAAGTCATATGATTTTGTTTTCTGTATTTTTCTTTTGACTAAAATTACTATTTTATTCATACTTCCAATTTTTTGTATTTCACATTTGTACAACAATATACTTGCTCAATCCACTTTTTAGTCATTACCCAGGAGCAATTTCATAAGGCCTTTACCCATTTCACAAAAAGATTACATCAATTGTATTAAATATGAATTTCTATTACCTAGGAGCAATGACAATTAGCAAGTTATAATCAAACCCACCATTTAATTGAAATAAGTTTCTAAAAAGTACAGTATATGTATAAACAGTATTTAGTATATTTTAAACTAGTATATTTTAAAATTCATAATAATAAAATAAATATTCAATAAAAAAATATAACAAACAGGGAAAATGAACACACCAATGGTGGATATGAAACAAAAATCATAGAATCATTTCTACAAACATCTTGTGGACACAAAAGTGAAATAGAATAGTTTGAATTAAAACTTCAATAATAAGCATCACAAATCTAAAACAATGCTAATTTAATCCAGCATTCAACATTAACATATTTTATATACATAAAATCGAAAAAAAAATATAAACCTAAATGTATAAAAAAACACATTGAACAAAGTAGAGAAAAACAGAGGTTGAATTTTACATTTAAAAAGTGCCTGGAAATCGGTATATTCGAAGTAGATCGATGGTCTTTATCCCTAGCTTCCGTCTCTATTAGTTGGAGCCGCAAGACCTTCGTTCATGGTGGAGTTGGTTTTCAAACATCTTCTATCTTTGTTTTTTGATTTTATTGGGTGAAGGAAGGGGGGAGAGGATGAAATTGCCGTAGAAGAAGGTAGGGGGAGAAACAGAGAAAGGGGAGAAAGAGCGTAGAAAGAGGGAGGGGGAGAGAGGGAAGATAGGGAATGGGTAAGGGGGTAATTTTTTTAGGGTATATATAGTGTGTATAGGGTGGGTATTAAAATGGGTACAAAGAGCATTGTTGAATCCAAAACTCTATATTACCACCATCAATCGAAGTCATTTTCCTTGAACAGACAGAAAAGACAAAAAGGAGGGGGTGGGGGTAGGGCGGTGATGACATGAATATTACTGGAGAAGGTTGAAGGAGACCGGTTGCGAGCCTTGCCACCGGTCGGTGGCAAGGCTGGAGTAGCGGGTAACGATGCTTTGCGACAAGGGCGAATCTAGCATTGGCATTCAGGGGGGCCAAATTTAATTAAATACCATATATTGCAATTAAAAAGTCGAAATTAAATAAAACATTACCCCATGTTCCCCTTAGATTGTCTCGTTTTTCCTTTTCGAAAAATCCCGCTAAGATTGTCTCAAACCAAGTTTAATAAAGTTTGTGTCTCTCTAAATCATTTTTACTTTATTCTTAATTTATCAAATCAATATCAACAACATAAACTCACTTTTCTTAATAACCTTGTCACCCCCTCATGTCCCAATGTTAGTGGAACAGAACTAGTATCTATTTAACAAATTTATTTTCAAGTATAAACAAAATACTCACTCCGTATTTAAAAGTTCTCTTCACTTTCATTTTTGGTAAGTTTACCATTTATAAAATAACTAACTACCTGTACTTTATCTACTTTTTATCTTCTTTTTCATACTTTTACACATGCTCTCCTACTTTTTATACACTATTCACTACCTCTATTACTTTACTTCTTAAATAATGTGTCCAACCTAATGTAGTGAATATTAAAATACGGAGGGAGAAACATCTATTGTATAAAAAAAAGTCAAAGAGTGGATGGGGTTTTATTCAAGGGTATTTTAGTCCTTCAAATTTAGTAGTCTCTTTTTTGTTCAAATTAAAAGGTGGTCATACTTTTGTCTATTAAGAAGCCTAAAGTATTATTTTTGTACTACTCTTTTCGTGTGTGCACCCTCATCTGGCCGAGAGTGCCCTGGACCTCTGTGTATCCAAGAGTATGTGATCGTTTGTCAGCAAAAAAAATTAAGGAGCCCCATATGACTCCCTTGTGGAGTCATATGAGATATTGTGGCACAACCCACTAAATAAATGAATGGTGATGGTGGTGCAACAATATCCCATTTGACTCCCTTGTGGAGTCATAAATGGAGTTTAGGGAGTGTTTGTAATTGCTTCAACTTTAAAAAAATGTTTTTTTAAAGTGATTTTGGAAAAAATGATTAATAGTAAAAGTTGGTAGTGTTTGAGAAAAAAATGATTCTGAAAAAGTAAAAGCTGGTAATGTTTGGTAAACTAAGTACTTTTTGTGTAATAGAAAAAGTGAAAAGCAGTTTAAAGCACCCTTCCACCTGCTTCCAGCTTTTAGCTTTTAAGTGATTAATTTAAGCAGAAGCTGTCATTTGAAAACACTCTTTTTAGCTTTTTTAAAACCAAAAGCTGAAAAGCGCTTTTTTTAAGCAACCGCAAACACTGCTTTAACTTAGTAAAGTATACATACTTTTAGTACAACTCAAAATGAAAAATATTGACGAATGTAGTACTCCGATACAGACATCGACTCACAAATAGGGTTGTAAACGAACCGAATCAAGTCGAATAGTGAGATTTTGTATTTGTATTTGTTTAATTTTTTCGAATACGCATTCGAATTCAAATATGAAACGAATATTAATTTCTATTTGTATTTGTATTTGTTTAACAATACGAATAGTTAACGAATCTTATACGAATATCGATTTGAGCATAGGTTAAATATTAGTCAAATATCACTTTAAAATTTATGTTGTAAATGCATGCTATGACTTAATATGTGTTTTTGGAATTTAAATTTAATGGATCAATGAATTTTTAGATTGTGCACGATATACTAAAGTGAATCAATTTTATAATTAATAAATATAAATCTATTTCAAACTTTTTGAAATAAACATTAACACACACACATATAAGAAATTATACTTATAATGTGTGAAATAAGTTGGTAATTGTATATATCAAAGTCAAACGACTCTAATTTTATTCTTCTGCATAATTATTTGTATTGTATTTGAAAGACATTTGTGCCAAAAATCTAATTTGTATTTGTATTTATACTCTGATTTATTACAGATGGACTTCGAATCTGTATGCATAAATGTATATATGGACCTTTGAGGGTATTGCTATCTTTTAAAATTTATTATATTGTTATTACTATTACTATTATTATTATTATTATTATTATTATTATTATTATTATTATTATTATTATTATTATTATTATTATTATTATTATTATTATTATTATTATTATTATTACTATCAATATTATTACTACTACTATTACTATTATTATTATTATTATTATTATTATTATTATTATTATTATTATTATTATTATTATTATTATTATTATTATTATTATTATTATTATTATTATTATTATTATTATTATTATTATTATTATTATTATTATTATTATTATTATTATTATTATTATTATTATTATTATTATTATTATTATTATTATTATTATTATTATTATTATTATTATTATTATTATTATTATTATTATTATTATTATTACAATTAATATTATCACTGTTATTAATCGAATATATTTGATTAATATTCGAATCGAATACACTGATATTCTTATTTGTATTTGATAACAACTTGAATCAAATTTAATATTCATATTTGTATTTGTATTTGAATTTTCCGAATTCGATTTGTCTTATACGAATTCGAATCGCGAATCGAGCACAAATTATTTGATTCGTTTACAACCCTACTCACAAACCAGGTCGCTCATCATCTGGCCCGACACGGGCTACTCCAATCGAACCTCACTGCCTTGCGGAGTCATCTCTTCCGGACTACGCCAGAGAAGCATATAAAAACCGATCTCAAATGGACCACTTTCTTCAGAGATGCCGGCTAGTATACTTGAATCCATTCCTTCACTGATCGGAAGTCCAATTGCAATTTACGCAGGCGATCCCCTCAAACGTACGCTCTGCCTCTAGGGTTTATGTTGGATAAGTTCGCTGCCATAAATTATTCTCTTCATTTGGACGGAAGCTATTTTCCTTTACTCCGTTGGCCCACCTGGGCTTGTCCTCTTCCCATCTGGGCCGGGCACACACACATTTAAGTGACACACTCTTCTGTAATCCTTCATTTGACTATTTTATATTTTAATAAGAATGTAGTACTCCGTAGGGCTGGGAAAAAACTCCCGACTCCCGATCCCGACAATCCCGATCCCGACAATCCCGATCCCGACAATCCCGATCCCGACTAGTCGAGAATTTTTCCCGGTCCCGACTAAGTCGGGACGGGACCGGGATTTTTTTTTAAAAAAATCGGGATCGGGAAAATCCCGACATCCCGACATTATATGTGTGTGTGTGTGTGTGTGTGTGTGTGTGTATAGAATTATATATGAATATATAAAAAATGAATATACATTTATAAAAAATGAATATGTATCTAAATAATTTCATATCTATTTTAATTACTTATTCCTTACATAGATTAATCTTTTACTACGAGTATCTTACAATATCAAACTTCTAAAACTATTCGGCATTAAAATGAATATTCGGGATCGTAACGAAATAGAGATTATTCTCGATCCCGACAATCTAAATCACAACAATATTACAAATTTTGCGGTTCTGATGAACCCTTTAAAAATCATGATCGAGACTAAGATTTTTTTCTTTAGTAAATAATCATAATATGTATTTATACATTATATTCATTGGTTACAAAGTTTATGAATGAGTCTACTTAGTTTTGAAATTTAAATAATATACGTTACACATTCTTCTTTTAGTGATTTTTATATAATGTTTGAAGTAAGTTTCACTAAGCCTTGAATCCTTGATAGCTTATTCAAAAATTATACTATTAATTAATTGAAGTTACAAATAAAAATTATTCTAAAAGTATGTACTAGTGTGAATTTGTGATGATAATTATTACAATAAATTTTATAAGTAGATGATGATAAATATGGTATAACAATGAACAAAGAATAATCTTGAAACCATTAAATATCAAAGTTAGTGTTTAACTAAAACAATTACAAAATTTTATGTTTGATACTTCATTGTCGGGATTTAGCGGGATTCCCGATTGGGATCCCGACTTAATCGGGATTTTAATGTCGGGATCCCGACTTAATCGGGACGGGATACGGGATCCTCTTGTAGTTTGACTCGGGATCGGGACGGGATCAGGATTTGGGCAATCGTGATCCCGATCCCACCCCTAGTACTCCGTATATATTTTCACACACGTCACTTTTCACGCATTTCCATGCTGACCCGTGCTTAGGCTCAAGCTTTTAAGCATCTTTCAGACCAATGTTGGTATGGTATCTTGCGTGATCTCATATGGTCTTCCTAATTAAACAAGTATTCATAGTGGTATACCGTTAAATATTGAAATAAAAGTAAATGTAAAAAATACTACAATATCACTTAATCTGTTTTTAAGAGTTGTGTATAAACAAAAGTCATTGATGATGTGTCTTTCCATAGTTGCGTGACTACTAATTGAAGTCATCCTACACATAGATATGCCTAGTGATGTGTGTTTTCTCGCACTTAAAAAGGTTGTAGAAAAGTGGTTGAAAGTACGAGTATCGTCTCCACAGGGACGGACAAAAGGGAGTTAAAGATTAACTAAATTCAGCGATTAAAAGAAATAAATAAAATAAAATGCAATTGTGCGAGTTTGATTGGTTGGGAAAATTAAGCTAATGCTAAAGAGCAATAAAATAAAAGATTGGTTTCTTCTTAATTAACGACGAAGGGAACAGGGATCGATTTTGGGGTAACCAGATTTCTGGGAGAACATGCCTAATTACATGAATTTAATTTAATTGAGCCTAGCTAATCATTACTAAGTTCTTACCGCTCTCGCGGCGTAGAGTACAACAATTTAGGGGACCAGGCTGATCTCTCATGCGACAGGATCCTAAATTATTGCCAAAACGAGCGAGCTTACGGCCCCTTAATCGCTACTAATCTCTTAGCGAACGATTAAGTGTGTGTGAATGTGTCCTAGAACAAATTAGATCTCTCTTAATTCATTCTACATGCAATTGTAATTCTAGCTGCAGTCTAGGTTACAAGAGATATCAATTAAATTCTTCAAACACAAATTAAACGGCATTCATGCAATTATACCTCATGATTAACCCCTTCATCAAGCCCAAATCCCTAATTAAACTACTCACAATTCATAATTGACGAATCAACAAAATTGGGATGAATAGAAATAATTGTCATTAATTAAAAAGATGAACTTACAAATAATCCCAGGGTCTTGGAAGAAAATAGCGTAAAAACGGTGTTAAATTCGTCCCTAGGCCTCTCCGTAATGTTCGTAACCCTTAAACAGGAGAAGGGAAACCTTATTTATAGAAAGCATATGAGTTTGGGTCGAATTAGGACTAAAACGGGGTCAGGCACGGCGTGCCCAGGGGTCAGGCGCGACCGTGCCTGGGGAGAAAGGCCGAAATTTGCGTTTCGGGACATTCCAGCAACCCGGTACATGAATACACTACAGGCACGGCGTGCCTAAGGGACAGGCACGGCCGTGTCTTCCCTTCCGAATTTGGAGATACTTCCTTCATGAACGTTGTAGATATTGAAGTCCTCTATCCACCACAACTTGCGGAATTAGATTTGAATCATCCAATCAAGAGATATGAATAAAATGGTGGAAGGTGTCATTCTGAAATCGCAACAGAGATCATCTGACTTCATCGTCTGTTTTCACCTTTCGCCTTTCATATTCTCGAAATGGTGTCTTCATATGATTTGTATATCTTGAAGTTAGATTTCATGTGGACTTTGAATCTTGTTCTATGGATATTTCTACAAGGAGATATGCTTGAATGATTGACAGAAGGTCATCCTGATCATCGTTTTCAAGCTCTATTCATCTTCTTTTGATCCCATAGCCAATCCTAGAGCTCCTTTTTTCCTTCAAATCTTCATCTTGAACCTCCCGATGACCTCCAAACTCTCAAATCAATCTCCAATGCTTCTCAACTCGTCCCGATTGCTTCTCAAGCGCCGGTGCCGGGGTCAAATTCCCTGATTTTGACTACAAACAACACAAAACTCGAACCAACGCCCGGTAAACATAACTTGAGCTAAAATTGAGATTTGTAACACCTTAAAGCTAGGAAAACCATCAAAATCCGATCCCAACACGCATCAAATGCGTGTCTAAATACGGACTTATCACCTAGAAAACTTAAGGCCCGTTTACAAGCAAATATATTCTCCAATATTCTTTTCCGTTTTTTCGTCTTCAATTTTCTATTTTAGTTTTTCAGTTTTTCAGTTTTTCATTATCAAATCTTCTATTTTTATTTTTCAATTTTTTGTTCTCAAATATGAGAACATTTCCACCAAATCTTTTCACCCGATTTGGAGACATGTCAGAAAACTAAAAGTATGATACCGTTCTAGAACTGGAACAAGTACCGCCCATATAGGACACAGTCTCTTGTGTATAGGAAAGTTGGGACTAAAATCAACTTTAAAAAAAGAAGGGATTTGATCGGGACAGGGACACTATAAAAAAACATGGTCGTTGACCGAACTAGACATGGACTACCAAGTAATAAGATTTATCATCATCATCATCATCATCATCATCATCATCATCATCATCATCATCATCATCATCATTATTATTATTATTATGGAAAGGCATTTTATTAGGATAAGAAAAGTTTGAAGATTACAAATAACAAGTAGGGAGCCTAGCAACAAGTTGAGCTCCAACACCTTTCTGAATAGCTAATCCTATCCTAATAAAAAGAAAATTGCCAACTTTTAAAGTAGAATCATGTCTACAAATATGACTCTTAACACGTTTAAGAAACAAAACAGCCTGTGATCCAATTTCCCCCAAAGTAGTGAAGCCTAAAGTACCAAAACTGTGGCCATTAGCTTTACAAATCTCAGCATATTTATGCTGCTTCCTCTCAATAGCTCTGGAAAGTGCAAGCCCTGGTTTGAAGTGCTCGAGATCTACATCTCCTGCAGGTGGGGCCATCCTCCGTGAAACCAGTGGAACCTTCAAAGATGCCCTTGCTTTCCCGATTACAGCTTGTAGCCCTCTTCAAGCTGAGCTTCAGGCGATACTCACCTCGTCACAGGAATTGGTAAACCGTGGTTACAGATCATTCATAGTTCAATCCGACTCAGAAAAAAGCATACAAATGATTAAAGGGTTTTCCAAAATACCTGATTTTCTACGTCCGATGGTGAAATCCATTCATGAATCACAGCTAGCAAATCGACTCTCTTTTTGTTACAGACCAAGAGAGACTAACTCTTGTGCTCATCACCTGGCTAATTTTGGACTTCGTCTACAAGTGATGACATCTTTCACGCTCGATCAACTCCCGGCTAGAGCCAAGAAATCTTATTACGAGGACAAACGTGGAGCTTCGTTTTTCAGAGACACCAGTTGATCCTCTGTGGCTACGGGAATGAGGCGTGAAAATGGAATGAAACCAGAATAAGTCCTCTCTCATGGAACTCTCTCGACACTTTCTCTCAAACCTGTTTTCTTTTGAGGCGGCTCTTTCCCTTTGGGAGCATTATGTTGGAATTTTATTCCCTGGGCCTATTTGGTTGATTCAGGCCCACATCTTTGTCAACATATTGTCCACCCCCACCTTCCCTTTATTTTGTATTCTTGTATTTTTTCTGTTTTTTTCTTTGTAATCTGTATTAACGTCACTTTTGTAAGCTATTTGGTTTAATTAATAAAATGGATCGGCCGTTTATTTAAAAAAAAAGGTGAAACAATAGTGACATCCCAACATGTATCAACACCCTTATCCCATCCATACATTAGGATATCGGCAGGTTTAGCACCTACACCTTGCTGCGTAAGAAACCCAAGAGGAGCTTCAATTTTGTGCGCAATACCAGCACGAAAACACATATCTGCAACTATATCCCGAACAATGTTATGTCTGAATTTGGGGCCAATCAAACTGGAACAATGAAGGGCATGATCCCCCCAAATGTCCATACTGCCAAGACAACAAGAACAAATAGCACCTTCCTAAAAAAGAGGAATACCTAGCCTATAGGCAAGAATCGCAGTAAACTGTCTAGGGCTAATGGTTTGTCCTAAACCTTCAGCAGGAATAGCAAGAAGGAAATCCAAAGCATGTTTCAGTTTATTACTTTTCCAAAGAGCAAGATCTCTGCAGTTCATGTTAAACTTAGAAGCCATATTCTTAACCACATAAGAAAAATACTGTAAAGCCAATGTTTTCATAGGGTGTGGGGCAATGACAGTATTCTCTAGGGTAGCAGGGAGGCCACAAGCTTGGTTAAAGATGCTCTGAGCTTGCTGCAAAGGTGGAAAACCATTAGAAAATGAAGAATGACTAAGAATCTGAGCCTGTAACTCCTTGGTCTGAATGTGAGAGGCTAAAAAACAGTATAAAAGAGTATCTTGTAAACAGTAGATGCCCAAACCTCCATCATGAATAGGCAAGGTGGACAATCTGTATTGTAGAGGACCAAAACCAGCACCTTCACCTAGAATCAGATTATGCAAATACTTGTAGAGCTGTTCATCAAAAATAGATTAGGCCTGCAGAATATGCTCAGGACAAGTGGTTCTCATAGTGAAATATAGTTTAGAGACACCAACACAATTTCTTAAAAGGAGCAATTCACATTGTGGGTCTTTAATGGAACTTACAGCTTTCATAAGATTCAGGGCTTTATGGGTTCTACTAAGGACCATCTTCTCGCAAAAAACAGGATTCTTACTAACAGGAGCACCCAGTAACTTAACACCAGCATCAGGATTGCTAATATTGACTGGAAAAACACCTTTGTGCAGCCTGCGAGGGTCAGGAGAAGGCCAGTAAACTTCAGTCTTCTCAACATTCAGTTTAAGGCCCCTAGCATTACCTTCTTTTTATATAATGTGAAATGCCTTAGAGATCTCAAGAGTATCTCCAATTAAAGTACCATCATCCAAGTACCAAGCTTGAAGATCAAGCTGGCAAGACTGTGAAACCTTAAGTACAACTTAATAATGTAATATATAGGGTTTATTCTGTAATAACTTATAACTCGGTTTTATTATAAATACCAGGCCAAGGCACCCTAAAGGGTAGCCATTATTTCCCAATTCTATTTTCTCATATGGTATCAGTTGCATAGGGTTTATTTTTTTTCCAATGGCCGATCTCATGGCGCTCAAAGAAACAGCCCACCGTCTCCAAGTCTTCCACAGAGGCTGAATACAGAGCCATTGCCTATACTGTACAAGATACACTATTCATTCGGTCTCTGCTCGCGGATATGGGGATTTTGATTTCTACTCCAGTTCAGCTTCTTTGTGATAATGTTTCTGCTTCTTACTTGGCTGTGAATCCTATTCAGCATGACAGGAGCAAGCATATCAAGATTGACTACCATTTTGTACGTGAACGTGTTGCCCATGGCGATCTCGTGGTGAAGCACATTCCTACACAACTGCAGTTGGCTGATATCTTCACCAAAAATTTATTTAGTCAACGTTTTGAATTTTTGCGTTCCAATTTGCACGTGATTTCCCCTGCACAAATTGAGGGGGTGTAATAATGTAATATACAGGGTTTATTCTGTAATAACTTATAACTCAGTTTTATTATTGTTGGGTTAATGGCCTAAGCTGAGGACCGGCCCATTTACCCTCTCTTCCGGATGTACGTCCAGATAGGTCACCAAGATAGCTTGGCAAGCCCATCTCCCCCAGGATGGAGGAACATCTCCAGATGGGGTTCAGGCTCAACAGCCCACCTCGACGAACGTCTATGAAGGGACAAGGAGCAGGACCACGGGCTACCCGAATGGCGACGAACGTCGCCAGAGCAAGCCCATAGTCATTGGGGGCAGTCCAGCCCACATGGCGAGAATCCACAAAGGGCCAGGGGACGAACGGCTGATACCCCTTGGAGGCCACCTGGAGCAATCCAGCTAGCTCCCCTGGCGGGCGAACGTCCCCACTAATTAGGCGGGAAACCTAGATTCTGGCGGGAAGTGCATTTAATGCTGAAGATTTGGTGGTTGAGACACCAGCGAACCACAGGCTTCCACGTCAGTATAGCCACCTGCCCATTGGTGGGTATAAATAGAAGCATTTATTTCATTGTAAGGGGTTGGCAACTTTCTATTCTCAACATTCTAGCTATAGTATTCTTACTCGCAGCACTTCTACTACCTTGCAAGACGAACGGCCGACGGAGCCTTAGCGAAAAGTATTGTATTGGGGAGTTATTAAGAGATAATAATACCTAATCACTTACTTGCTACCTTATTGTTCTCTTTGATCTTTATTACTTGCTAGTTGGGCTAGATACTCATACACACTCCATTCGAAATCCTTGGGCTTACGTGTTGGACCCGAGGGTTGAAGGAATAAACCTCAACACTGGCGCCGTCTGTGGGAAACTGAACTAAAAGTTTCCAAAACTCTCCCGAACAGCTACTAAATCTACCCACAGCAAGCACGATGACAAGGAACAACCGACAACGCGACCTCTCTGAACAGCTGTCCCGCGGGCGAAGCAACCGCGGACAAACCACGGAACGCTCCGAGACGTTGGGAACTTCTGGGGGTGAGGGTGGCCTCACCAATCTCATTCCCCACGAGGCCAGACGCGACCCTCGACTCATGAGGGAGTTGGCGGAAACAATGCGTCGAATGGCGGACGAACAGGAGGCGGAAGAAGAGGTGTATTCCGCTAACACCATCTGGACGCCCATATCACCCATCCACCACATGCAGTCCCTGGATGAGACAGCGGAATCTGCCGGGCGTCAGACGCCCGTCCACGTGAGGTTGGGCCAAAATCCATCCTCCCACGGGGCTGGGGGGCACACCAGCGCCAGCACCGCCCGTTATGGTTGCCAGGACGATCATCGGGGGCGCACGCCGGATGTCCCCTCAGGACAGCAGGGCACCGCCATCACCCCCGCCGCCAGTAACATTGGACGACGTTTCCAAAAGCGTGGTGCCCACATCACCCGAAGGCAACCCGACGCGGTTGCCCCACGAAGGAACATTGCGCTCGAGGCTGCCCCTCCTTTGTCCCCCGGAAGGGCCGCACAGGAGGCCCGGCTAGAGGCAATGGAGCGGCGAATAGCCGAAATGGACAGACGGGCGGAGGCCACCCCAGCTACGCCTCGTTTCTCCCTCACCTCGCCATTTACTCCGAGGGTCATGAATGCGGAGATCCTGCGGGACTGCAGACCCCCCGGAGGGATAATATACAATGGGACCGGAGATCCCAAGGCTCATTTGATCAGCTTCCAGGGGAACCTCTCCATGTTGGGAGCATCCGATGAGGCCATCTGCTGGCTCTTCTTCAGCACCCTGAGGGGCCCGACGCAGGAGTGGTTCGGGCAGCTGAGGCCCGGATCTATTGACAACTACGAACAGCTGTCCCAGCAGTTCATGGCACAATTCGCTGCCAGCACCACCCCCAAGAAGAGCTTCACATCGCTCACCAGCGTGAAGCAGGGCAAGGACGAACCTCTGGCCAAATTTCTGGTCAGATGGAGGGACGAAGTGCTCCAGGTGGATGATCTGGACGAGCGGCTAGGAGTGAACATGTTCACCAGCACTTTAGCAATAGGGGACCTGTACCGGGATCTTCGGAGGAACCCCAGCACCAGCTACACCGAGGTGCTGGCTCGGGCACAGAAGTATGCCTCCATTGAGGAGGAGATCAGATTGAGGGACGGCGCGCCTGCGGCCCCCTCCCGGAAATTGGCGGATAGACTCGGCCCCGGAGGCGGACCATCCCCCCCGAATAAAAAGAAGAAGACGGACGGCGGCATGATTCCGTGGAAGGCCCATCCTGAGGCAAGCCACATGCGTCCGGAGGAGTACCACGTCCCCTTGGCCTACCCCGTGGGCCAGATCTTCGATGCCATCAAAGACAAGGGCATCCTAAGGGAGCCCCAAGACAAGAAGGCACTTATGGGTCTTGATGAGACCGCATACTGCGAATACCACCAGAGGGTCGGCCACCTCACCGACAACTGCAAACAGCTGAGGATGGCCATCGACGAGCTGATTCGACAAGGCTACCTGGGCGAGTTCACCCAGCTACTGAAGAAGAATAGCCCAAGGCAGCCGAATCCGAGGTCACGATCATGGCGCCGCGACGATCGGCGCGAGGCAGAACCAAAGGACGTAGACTACCGAAGTGCTGACAAACGTCCGGAGGGGTCCCTCGGCCCGAACGGCGGGAAGAAGAAGTTGGAGATCAAGGTGATCTTCGGGGGTGCTGAGACTGGGGACACGCCTGCGGAGCGGAAGAAGTTTGAGAGGTCCCTCTACGTGGGCTCCATATCAGCTCCCCCCACTAAAAGGAACAAGATGGAGGCCATCACCTTCAGACCGGCCGACCTACCAATGTCGCCGGCCCCGCACAGGGATGAGTTGGTGATCAGCATGGATATCAACAATGCGATCGTCCGCCGCGTCCTTGTTGACACGGGGAGCAGCGTAAACGTCCTCTACTGGGAGGCGTTCGAAGGGATGAAGCTGAGGAAGGATCAGCTGGCCCCCCTACGCACCCCTCTTTCTGGCTTCACAGGAGATTGCGTCGATGCGGAGGGCACCATCGGCCTCCCCGTGGAGATCGGGGATGGACCTCACACCACCGGCATCCGGATGACGTTCGTCGTGGTCCGCCTGAAGTGTGCTCACAACGCAATTTTGGGCCGGCCCGGCTTGGAAGACCTTGAGGCCATATGCTCCGTGCGGCACTCATGCATCAAATTCCCCACCGAGACTGGAGTGGGAGTGGCCCGCACGGACCCGCACATGGCCAGGGCCTGCTACACTAAAGCCATAGAGAGGTTCAGCGAGCGAGAAGCCCGAGTCAATAGCATCACTGAGAAGGCCAGACAAGCCGATTTTGACGCTCGTCTGGAACCAGCTGCCCTGCTCGAGGAGGTGGAATTGGATGACCCGTCGGAGGGGAAGGTGTCCATAGGCGCAGACCTTGAGCCTGAGATCAAAGAGGGGGTCATAGCTGTCCTCCGGAAATTCAAAATCCTATTTGCCAGAGGGCCGGAGGACATGCCGGGCATAGACCCCAACCTCATATGCCACAGACTCGCCGTACGGCCGGATGCTAAGCCTGTCCAACAGAAGAAGAGGTACATGGCAGCCGAACGGCGGGACTTCATCAAGAAGGAGGCTACCACGCTCCTCAGCATCAGGCACATCCGGCCGGTCATCCACGTGGAGTGGTTGGCTAATGTGGTACTAGCCCCAAAAGGCGACACATGGCGGATGTGCGTCGATTACTCGGACCTCAACAAGGCCTGTCCGATGGATCCATATCCGGTGCCGAGGATCGATTTGCTCGTAGACGAGACGGCGGGCTGCGAGCTGCTCAGCTTCATGGATGCATTCATGGGATATCATCAGGTGTTCATGCACCCGGACGATGTAGAGAAAACGGCGTTCGTCACGGCGGACGGCGTGTACTGTTACGTGGTCATGCCGTTCGGCCTGAGGAACGCCATGGCTACTTTCCAGAGGATGATCGGGATGTTGTTCAAAGACGTACTGGGCAAAACCATGGAGGCTTACGTGGATGACATCCTGATCAAGAGCAAGAAGAAGGAAGACCACGTCCGTGATATGGAACGGATCTTCACCATCATGGAGGGGGCTAGCATGAGGCTCAATCCGAAGAAATGTGCCTTTGCTGTCAAGGGCGGCAAATTCCTCGGCTACATGATGAGCGAGCGCGGGATCGAGCCTAACCCGGAGAAGGTAAAGGCAATAGTTGACATGGAAGCCCCAAAAAACCTGAAGGACGTACAGCGGCTCACCGGGCGACTGGCAGCCCTGAGCCGATTCATGTCAAAACTAGCAGACAAGGCGACCCCTTTCTTTCAGATCATGAAGAAGGCGAACCCCTTTGAATGGACACCGGACTGCCAGGCTGCCTTTGAGGATTTTAAGGTATACCTCTCCTCTCCGCTCGTCCTCACCAAAGCAGATCCAGGGGAGCAGCTGTACATGTATCTGGCAGTGGCAGACTTGGCTGTGAGTGCTGTGCTGCTAAAAGAGGCAGAAGGCGTCCAGCGGCCAATCTATTTTGTGAGCAAGGCGCTGAACGGCCCAGAAACCAGATACACACTGATGGAGAAGACGGTCCTCGCCTTGATAGCATCCATCAAACGACTGGCACCGTACTTCCAAGCGCACCCAGTCACAGTATATACAACACAACCTCTCGCCACGATCCTCAGGAATCCCATGGCCAGCGGGAGGATAACCAAATGGTCCCTGATGATCGGCCAGTACAACATAGAGTTCAAGCCGAGGCCGACAATCAAAGGGCAGGCAATGGCAGACTTCATTGCCGAATGTACTGCGCGCACCGAGGATGATCCCCAAGGCGACGAAGATTTCAACAACTGGTGGGAGATGTACACCGATGGGGCCTCGAGTGCGAAAGGTTGTGGCGGAGGAGCAGTGATTACCTCACCTGAGGGTTTCAAGGCATATTACTCCATGAAGTTCGAGTTCAAAGTCACCAACAACGAGGCTGAGTACGAGGCACTGATCGCAGGACTGAAATGTGCGAAGGCACTCGGCGCAGCTCGTCTGAGGGTGAGGATGGACAGTCAGCTGGTGGTGACCCAGATGAATGGGACGGCTGAGACCAGAGAGGAAAGGATGAAGGTATACAAGGAACTCGCGGAGGAACAAACCGCGCAGTTCGAACAGGTGATAATCGAGCAGGTATCGCGGGTGGAGAACACCGAGGCTGACATATTATCCAAGCTGGGTAACCCCCCGACCGATGACCCCGCAACAAACATCCCCCGGCACATCAGGGGCTTCGTCAGACAAGAGATACTTCCGGCACCGGCGACGGACGTCATCCAGGTGGAGGCCATCTCCATCGCCGAACCTAATTGGTCGAAGGAGATCGCAGACTACCTCAGGGATGGGACGCTCCCCGAGCCTGAGGATGATGGCAGCTCCGGGAGAGCAGCTTGGATAAAGAGACGTGCCCCCAACTTCGAGCTCATTGATGGACAACTCTACAAGAAGACGTTCGGCGGGCCATACTTGAGATGCCTCCCGCCGAGCTTAGCAGCGGCCGTTATTGAAGAGATCCATGAAGGCATCTGCTCCAGCCACCAGGGTCCTCGTACCTTGGCCCGAAAAATCATCCTGCAGGGGTACTACTGGCCAACCATCCAGCAGGATTGCTTCAATCACACTCGGAAATGTGCAGTATGCCAACAGTACGCTCCTGTCCCCGGACGGCCGGCAAGCTTCTACACTCCGATGACGATTGCATTACCCTTTGCCAGGTGGGGTATAGACCTGTTGGGCCCTCTTGCGACGACGACCGGTGGAAGGAAGTTTGTCATTGTGGCGATTGATTACTTCACAAAGTGGGTAGAAGCCGAGCCGCTTGCCGCCATCACCGAGTATCAATGTCAGAGGTTCCTCTGGCAAAATGTCATATGCCGCTTCGGGATTCCTGAGCAGGTCGTCACCGACAACGGGCGGCAGTTCGTCGGCAGAGGATTTGAAGCATACTTGGCGAAGTGGGGCATCAGACACTCTAAGGCCTCGGTGGCCTACCCGCAGGCCAACGGCCAGGTGGAGAACATGAACCGGACCATCATGGATGGGATCAAAAAGAAATTAGAAGATTACGCGTCCACCTGGCCGGAGCAGCTCAATTACGTACTCTGGACGTACAGAATGACCCCAAGGACGGCAACCGGCGAGACACCTTTTGCCTTAGCATACGGATTCCAGGCCAAGGTGCCAACAGAGGTGCTAGTGCCCACACATCGCACGAAACATTTCCAGCCGGAGGACAACGAGGCCAACCTACGAGCGGAGCTCCATTTCATCGAGGAACGAAGGGACCTAGCAGCTCGTCGCATGGAGGAATACCACCGAGCCACCCAAAGATACTTCAACAAGGCGGTGAAGATCCGCGAAATTGAAGCTAGGGACCTCGTACTCAGAAAGAGAGAAAAGAGCAAACCACTCGAAGGTGGCAAAATGGCCAAGAATTGGGAAGGGCCGTACAAAATCATGAGAAGATACGACCAGGGGACGTTCCTCCTTCACACCTTGGAGGGGAACCACGCTGGAATCTGGAACGTCGAACACTTGAAGAAATTCTACTAGTAGTTAGAGATAGATCGTTTTTGTCATGTTTGGTCGAAGCACCATGTAAACACTACCGATCGTCCTATCTATATTAAAAGGATTATTTCCTGTCTTTCGCTTCCTACAGGGAGATTAAAAGCCGAAGTGCTATTGAAATGATTTCCACCTCAAAAAAAAAAAGAGAAGAGGAGAAGAGGAGATACGACTCCTATGAGAGAGGGAGTTTTGACGAGGTATGCCAGATCTTCCTTCGCTGCGTATGACGAACGTCTCCTGACACGGAGACTAGTAGGAACGCGGGGGGGGGGGGGGGGGGGGGGGGGGGGCTAGACGAACCAAAGGGAACCTCGGCAAGATAAACCAGTTCCTCCCATGACCCGTGGATCGATGAACACCTTCTGCCAGAGCAGAAGGCTAGTAGGGCCACGAGCATGGGACGCAGGGAACCCGTGATAGGGTAAACCAGTGACCTCCTTGCGATCGGTGAACACCAAACGCCTTCTTCGAAGCAAGAAGGTTAGTAGGGTCCCGACAAGGATGAACGAAGACACGGGAACCCTGACAGGGTATACCGGTTCCTCCCCCTGATGAGCGGATGACGAACGCCTTCTGCGAAGCCAGAAGACTAGTAGTTCGCAACTGGGGACGAACGGAGATAGGGAATCCCGACGTGGATAGACCTGTTTTTTCTCAAAGTGGGGATGACGAACGTCTCCTGCGAAACCAGGAGACCGGTAATCACGAAGCTTGGGAAGAACAAAGACCAATAAAAAGACTCCAATAAAAAAGAGAGAGAGAGAGAGAAAGCAAGATATGCTAGACGAACATGGAGCAAGAATGATTTTTATTCTTCGGTACTGATGACCGGAAAGTACAATGTGTAAGGTACCATGTAAACAATGAAATAATTGGTACAATGTGTAAAGTACAAGACTATGAACGGAGAATCAATTCTGGTTAACGTCCGGAGTTGGAACCTTGAAAGAGACCTGCTTGGCCTTTTCCCTGGCCTCAGCTTCTTCACGCTCCTTACGCTCTCTCAGCAGCTCAAGGGCCCCCTTATGGGCATCTACCATCAAGGAATCGAACCCAGCTGCCGCAGGGTCAAAGGGAGCCCCAAAATGACGCTCGAAGACCGGGAGATTCTCTGCCACGAGGCCGACCATACCCTTAAGGTAAGTGTCGTCGGCAAGATCATCAAGGAAACGCTCCCCAGTGGGGGTGGCCTGGAGCAGTTTGATGCCATCTAAATAAGCGTCCGGGCAAATGGCCAAAAACTCGCCAACGAACCGCGGAAGAAACCTCATGGCCATGGTATGAATAGCGCCAGTGTAGGCTTTGGATTTCTGGAACTCGATGGAACCGGACTCCTTGATCTTGGCAACATCGGCCTCATAGATCGGGACATGATTATCCACACCCGTACGGCGGATTTCCACCTTTGCCTGCTCCACGGCGCACAGCCGGCTACGAAGGTCCACAAGCTCAGCTCCTGCTTCCTAAGGAGCTCCTTCTGGGAGGCATTCTCCTGGGCAAGCTTGTCGTAGGCATCGGCCTTCTCTTGGAGCGTCCCGGCCCTGCCTCTGGCGTTCCTCAGAAGGGCATCACACTCAGCCCGCACTCGAGCCATCTCCTTACTCTGATGCTCAAAGGCCATCCGAGCCCTGTGGAAGTAGAGCCCGGCCTTGTCCAGGATACTTTGCCCACACTCCAGGAGATCCTCGGGGGCCTCATGGGCGGCGAAATCTTGGGGGACCTTGAGGTTGAGGCCACACCAGATGGAAGATGCGGTCTGGCCAAAAAGCATCATCGACTCCTTGCGAGGGCCAACCCCGGAGAATTCGATGAGGCCGAGAGAGGACCCGTTGGTTTCTGAGGGCGAAGGGGGACGAGCATCGTCAGAACCTTTGGTAGCTTGGACATCTTCATCTCGAAGTCGACGAACCTCAGAGTTCAGCGGAGGAGAAATAGGGGGCTTGTTCCGGGAAGAGGGTTTCCGCTTCAAGGGACTCCCAGGCTCACCATCGGAGTCGTCAGCCACTATGATGGCCTTGGAGGCAGTACCATCAATGTGCGGCCTCTTTGAAGCCTCCGACGCATCGTCTGACCGCCTCCTGCTCGCCCGAGACTCGATCTTGGGGACGAGCGGCTTTCTGCCCTTATCCTCATCTTTGTCTTCGCGGCCGTGGGCATGCGAAGCAGCGTTGGTACGTCCCATGGATGATGTAGATGGGAAAACTCCTGCAGAAAGAAAGTCAAGAGGTTCAGAACCATAACAACGAAAGGGTGATAGGACAATGCAAGTACAAATAGACGCACCTAGTCCGGCCCGAGCTTTGAAAGGCTCGGCCACCAGCGACTGGAGGTTCTGGACGCCAAGACCAGCTATGCGCTTGGCATAGCCAAGCTCCTCATCCGTCATAGGCGGCGGGATGGACTTCACCGGGTAGGCGTTCCACCTATCGGAGAATGGCATCGGGGAGCCTACTTCGGCGAGGAAGAACCGCTCCTCCCAACCGTCCGAGTTCCCGGCATTGTTTGAGAATAGAACCATGGACGGACGCGCAATCAGGATTAAATACCCCGTACGTCCGAAGGGGGATAACCGGAAGAAGTGGTGCAATAAGTCTACGGTGGGGATCACGCCAACACTGTGACATCTAATTATAAAACCCGCGATAATCTTGTAAGCAGCGGGGACGAACTGAGCAGGCGTCACTTTGAGGCTCCTAAAAAGCTCTATATGGAAGCTATGGAGGGGAAAAAGAAGGCCAGCTATAACGGAGTCTAGATGGACCACCACATGGCCGGGCAGATGGCGCATTGGGTTGCGCAGACGACGATCGTCGTAAACCCTTGGAGGGAGGAACCATTGGCTTATCAACCGACGGTCTGCATTCAACAGACGTTGGCGCTGACGACGAACGCCGGAGAAATTCAGATGATGGCGGGGGGGCCGAGGTGGCATACCCCGCTCATAGAATTCTAGATCATCACCGGAGGAACACCCGTCATCAAACCTATCCCCGGCGGACGACGAGCTGCTTCGGGTCCTTGAATCAACGTTTTAGGTTTCTAACCTAGACAAAGACATGACGACGTTCGGTACCTACCGGGGTTCGAGCCTGAAGCAACGCAGGGGAAAGCTAGAGAGAGAAAGTAGTTGCGCAGCACAAGAGCTAGAGATGAAGCGAATGGGGAATTCGCGAGATTTTGGATACTTATAGACAGCACCGCGAGAGCGCACCAATCGCGGTGGAACTGATGGTCCCTGAGAGAGATAAGAGTCTAGAGGGGGGGGGGGGTGAATAGACTCTTAAAGCTTTTTCCCTTGTTAATGAGTTGATCTATAATCTTTTGAGAGATTGATAGATGCACAGCGGAAGTCTTTAACCTCTGGGAACTTGGTATGACACAACTTTCTTATTTGGATATGATATTGAACATTTTGTGTTAGCAGTTGTCTTGGCAGTTGACTGAATGATAGTGTACTGCTGAGACTACTGCTGTGTAGGAGAGTAGGAAACTGTGGATGGAACTACTTAGGTGACTGCTGAGATATAGGAAGATATTCTGAGGGTGATGTGAGCTGATTTCCTTTTAGTGAAGTTCAAGAGATATGAAAATGTGTGGGCAGTAGGGTCAGCAGTTGACTGGATAGTAGGATACTGCTAAGGCAACTGCCAAGGCAACTGCTTAGAGGATATTTGAGTTGTGAAGAGGTTGGGATCGTGATATTGCTTGGATTGAAGATAGCTTGATAAATCGATTGAGTTTGAGTGAGTTTGTTGAAGCAGTATGCTTAGCAGTTGAGTGAGTGTGAGTGTACTGCTGAGGTTCCTGCAGTGTACTGCTAAGGTAACTGCTAGAAATGAGAGATTCTTGTTGAGAGATTATCTCAAGGAGAGTGAGTAATTAAGCAGTAGGATAAGCAGTAGGGTCAGTTAAGACTACTGCTTAGGATGCTGCTGACAAACTACAATCCTTTTGTGAGAAGTGTTTGGTGTGTGCTTTGTTAGTTTATAAGTAAATTAACACACAGTGTATCCTGGTTGAGAGGTGGTGTAATCCTCCTACATCCAGTCTCATTCTCTTTCAAATGGATTTCCACTAAAGTATTTAACCCCAATACACTTAGTGCCAATCTAGCCTTTACAACTCTTAGGCCTAGATTGAAAGGTGTTTCACAATGAGTATTACACTTCTCAAAGTTACTCAATCCTTTGGATTTTCTCAATTGATCCAGTGGGGATCAAAAGGTACTCTATCTATCTATCTACACTTAAGGATATGAACAACTGTTCTCCTAAGTGTTTACAACAGTTTAATACAAGAAAGTTCTAACCTCCAACTAGATACTAAACTTCTAGAATTTCGATGAATGTTTGTGACTTAGAAGTTTAGTGAAGCATGAGTCTAAGCAGAGAGTAAAGTTAAGCGTGCACTTTCTCTTTTGCTAGATATCTCTTGTATGTTTAGAGTGATTACTCTACTTAGAAAACTCAAGACTTAGTTTTAGAACTCATGCCTATGCCTTCTTTTATAGGCTTCTCCAGTAGGTTGATCTCCTCCGTTGGTTGAGAGGATTCAATCCTATTCGCAGAATGAGGTGTACTCTTGTTCTCTTGTGCTGGAGCTGATGTTGGAAATTTCCTTTGTCTTCACTGATTAGTAGCTAGAAGATTAAGTCAAGGATCAATCTTCACGATTTGGTGTGTGCGACCCATCTTCTTTGGTCTTCGTACTGTTGAGCATTTAATGCTTTTCTTGTCTTTGTCTTCAATCATACACATGCAGTGTATGTGTGTGTGTATGCCGTGTTCTATTTTATTATGTACCAAATAAATTTGTACTGGTAGGATCAAAGTGTCCTTCTAAGGTAAACAAATTTTACCTTATTGTAGTTTTTAGTTTCCAGTAAAATTTATTTGGTACAGAATTAATTTGTCATTTCTTGATCAGCTGATTATGTGACTTGATAATTTTATGTACTAAATAAATTTATACTGGTGGGATCTGAATATCCTTTTAAGGTAAAAAGAATACCTTATTGCATTTTAATTTTCCAGTAAAAATTTATTTAGTACAAAAATTGTACATTTTAATTAGTCACAGTTTGAGAGCCTGATCAACCTTTAATTAAAGTAAGAACGCAGGACATATTGACTCTTAGTATAGTGACATCATCAAAATCTTATTAAAATTGGGTACTAACAGGAACACGTGGCGCCTGGATACCGGTACCTACCACGGTATTAAAAGCGCCTCGATGTTACCACCCCACAGTCACCACGAAGGAACCCGGTTTGGTGCCACGAGCGTCCCCCATAGGGGCACACAGAGACCGCATCCACAGATTGCGTTCATATTTCCATGCTTCGCACCACCGCAACACGCGACCAGACGAACGTCCATGAATGAAATCAGGGTTGAGCACGCGGCATAAAAGGTTATGCTACTCCTAACGTGACGAACATCTCTATCAAGGCATTGTCTCTGAGGAGTGCGTCCGTACCCCCACATCTAGTCATACAGACGGACATCGCCCCACAAAGTTTAAGTTGAGCACGCACAGCATGGATAATTATGCCTGTAACCACGTGACAGACGTCTCTACCAACTTTGATCCTGGGGAATACGTTCGCGCCCCCGCACGTAGGATTGAATACGTACAGTGCGGGAGGTGGTTCACACGTATGGGACGAACCCCTGGCGATACGTTCGTATCTCGAAAGACCGGAATGCAAAAATGAAATATGGACATGAACGTCCTCGCGAACTTTAACAATATCCCAAGGAATCGAAATACTACTAACAATGAAAGGAAACAAGAAGAGTTCATGAACGTAGAGACAATGATGGGGCAAAAAGAGTTGTGTATTCCTCGGCTCTACTGGCCGGATATTACAGAATCATAACAAAGAGATTACAAGCTACATTAAACAAAATTCGGGGGAAACAGGCCGGGACCCCCCAGGAATGGTTTCTTTTTCCTCCTCGGGCTCGGGCTCGGGGGTCGGAGGCTCTGGGACCTCACCCCTGGCTTTGGCTTCTTCCCGCCGGGCGTCCCGCTCCAGCTTGCCCACCGCTCGAATCAGCTCCGGGTCCGTGGTGTGCTGGGCCAGGTTGAATCCGGGGCCCTGAAGAGCGGCAAAGACCGGCAGTGTGGCTTTCACCCCCTCGTTGTAGCCAATGACAAAGGAGCTGTCTCCGACGTCATACAAGAACTTCTCGGCCAGGGGAGCACTCTCCAGAACTTGGACCCCGAACTTGAGCCGGTCCTTCGGCGCACGCTTCTGCAGTTCAGCGGCGAATACATCGCCAAAGGCGCCCCCAAGGTACCTCTGGGCGGCGATCATGAAGGCCCCAGAGTTGTGATACCCAGAGTCGTCGACGAGCCATTCGGGGGCCTCGTCCTTGGGGGCAGGGAGAGCCGGGACGAGCTTGAATCCGGCCTTCTCCAGGGCCGCAAGCTTCGCGGAAGATTCGCGAGCTACCTTCAGAGCGGCCTGCAGCTCCTTTTCCTTGGCTGCCGTCTCCTTCTCCTGAAGACGAACGGCCTCCCTCGCCTTCTTCAAGGCCGCATCTGCCTTATTCTTGGCCTGGAGGGCGTCGGCGTCCCGAGCAACCTCGGCTTGCAGGGTGGAGAGCCCGACCTACAAAACAGACACAGAGGATGAGACCTCAGGTCAACAGAATACGATAAAATACCACCCGACGAGGGGCGAAGTCTCACCTGAAGAGCGGCGGCCAGAACCGCATTGGAGGCCTCCGAAGACGTCCGGGGAGGCACTTCCACGCCGACCAGGGAAGCAATCTCCTGCCAGACGTCATGAGCCGGACGTCCAAGGGAAGGAAGAATCAACTCTTGCTCTTCGGGGGCCGAAGAGGAAGCCCCCCGGGGCCTTTTGGACTTCTTGTCCTTCGCCTTCTCCCCGTCATGGGGATGGACGGTCAGCAAGGGCGCCACGACTTCGGAAGCGCCAGAATTAAGGATTGGGGCCTGGGACCCCTGTGCCATCACCGTGGCAATAAGGTGTTGTTACGCCTCCACCGTGCGACGGTCGGCCTGAGAGGCGGAAGAATTGGAATCGGCCGTTTGAACAGCCTTGGCCTTGGCGAGGGCAGCATCAGCAGCAGCACCTTTGCATTTCCTCGTCGTGAGGAGCTTCTCGTGATTCATTTGTTCCTGGGTCGGGGGAAGACCTGAAAAAATGGAAAATGACAATGTTAGATGGACGAACGTCAGGAGTAACTCGGGACACTCACCTCAGAGGTCAGGACCGCCCAGTACCCCGAGACGAGCGTAGGAGGGGGGAAGTCCAAGAGCATGGGCGGTACCTATTCCTGCTGCGGCGAGTGCCTCGAAGGTGAGGAAGTCCTCCAAGGGCCGGACGCCGTCCGTCGAGATCTTTTTGACGTCTTCCTCCAGATCATCGGTCAGATCCGGAGACCCTATCTTGGGCGGATAGCCATTCCACCGCAACGGCAGACGAGCATCCGCATACCGCACGAAGAAGAACCGATTTTTCCAATCATGGATGGAACTTGGCGCACCGCTGAACAGCCTCCTTTTCGGACGGGCAGCGACGCTCAGAAAGCCGTCAGAATTTTGAGGTGTGAGCCGGTAGAAGTAATGGAACAAGTCCAGAGTGGCGGTAACCCCATTGTCCTTGCAACGGACTAGGAAAGCGGAGACGAACCGGTATGAATTCGGCATAAGTTGAGCAGGGGCTATTTGATAACAGCAGAAGAACTCCACGTAGAACGGATGGAGAGGAAAACGCAGCCCGGCCTCGATGGAGTCCAGAAGCACCATAACCATTCCCGGGCGTCTTCTCATCATATGGGTGGCGCCACGGAGGCTGTATACGGACGGAGGGGGGAAGAACACCTTGAGCTTGTTAAGGGCCACCGGCGAGAAAATCTGCTCATGGCAGAGGACATTCTTGATCGGGCATAGATGCCGCTCCACATCCACTTTTAGCCCGAGATCAAACACTTCGATGTCAGAGCCATCCTGGGCCTCGGCCCCTGAGTCATATCCAGCCGGACGACCGTCCTCGCTAGGAGCAGCCTGCTCCCCAGCATCAGCCGCGGGATCCACCACATCGAGGGCCATATTATCTTGCCCTCCTGAATCGGCACCCTCATCGCCAGGGATAGTCGCAACAACATCATTCGGGGCTCCCCCGGCCCGAATAGTTCCCGCGGTAGGGGCCGAACCAGAACTACCAGACGTACTAGTCTCGCCTGAAGAGCGTGAACCGGAGTCGGAAGAGGAGCCCGAAGAAGAACCCGACGAACCGGAATTAGAACTCGACGAAATCTCCATCGAGACCATCTCGGTGAAAATTCAAGACAGATAAAAGAAGCAGAGGATGGAAATTACCTTGCGAGGAGATTGGCCGAACTCGGAAGCGGGGAAGGACTTGAAGAGAAGCGGAAATTCAAGAGCAAGAGAGCAAAAAATTGGGAACCCTAATCCAGAGGGAAAACCCGGCATTTATAGGAGAAGCACCGGTGAGGGAACCAACGAGGGGTTGACACGTAGCAAGGAGCGTATTCCGGCCCACGCGCTTTGCGTGGGATGGAAGCGTAATGATGGCGTTTCCTCGGAAAATGCACCGTCGCAATGGCAGCCGTCACCTCGATTCCTGAGCCATCAACAGCTGTTAAGCATCATGACCACGAGCGTACGCCTTCACCGGATGCAACAACACAAGTATCAGGTCACGAGCGTCTTGCCCTCGGGGGAGATCATACTTCCTTATGTCCTGTGCATGCTCAGAACATCAGAAGTGGGGGACTTGTGTTGGGTTAATGGCCCAAGCTGAGGACCGGCCCATTTACCCTCTCTTCCGGATGTACGTCCAGATAGGTCACTAAGATAGCTTGGCAAGCCCATCTCCCCCAGGATGGACGAACATCTCCAGATGGGGTTCAGGCTCAACAGCCCACCTCGACGAACGTCTATGCAGGGACAAGGAGCAGGACCACGGGCTACCCGAATGGCGACGAACGTCGCCAGAGCAAGCCCATAGTCATTGGAGGCAGTCCAGCCCACATGGCGAGAATCCACAAAGGGCCAGGGGACGAACGGCTGATACCCCTTGGAGGCCACTTGGAGAAATCCAGCTAGCTCCCCTGGCGGGCGAACGTCCCCACTAATTAGGCGGGAAACCTAGATTCTGGCGGGAAGTGCATTTAATGCTGAAGATTTGGTGGTTGAGACACCAGCGAACCACAGGCTTCCACGTCAGTATAGCCACCTGCCCATTGGTGGGTATAAATAGAAGCATTTATTTCATTGTAAGGGGTTGGCAACTTTCTATTCTCAGCATTCTAGCTATAGTATTCTTACTCGCAGCACTTCTACTGCCTTGTAAGACGAACGGCCGACGGAGCCTTAGCGAAAAGTATTGTATTGGGGAGTTCTTAAGAGATAATAATACCTAATCACTTACTTGCTACCTTATTGTTCTCCTTGATCTTTATTACTTGCTAGTTGGGCTAGATACTCATACACACTCCATTCGAAATCCTTGGGCTTACGTGTTGGACCCGAGGGTTGAAGGAATAAACCTCAACAATTATAAATACCAGGCCAAGGCACCCTAAAGGGTAGCCATTATTTCCGAATTCTATTTTCTCATACAACTGGGTGTAAAGTGAGGGCAAAAAGAAGAGGTCCAAGGGGGTCACCTTGTTGCACACCTTGGGAAGAAGCAAGAATGTGTGTATTATAGTATAACCTGGCAGGGGAGGAGTAACAAAAGCGTACCCAATGATAGATACTGAAGCATAGCAGTTCTATCAACCATGTTAAAAGCATTTTGGAAATCAACCAAAAGCATAGATTTGGTATTATCATCACCAAATTCATAGACAATACGGTTGATAGAATGTAGGATAGCTTCCCCGCCACATTTAACCCCAACACCAAATTGAAAATTACCCAAATAAGAAGCCATTTCCTTGTTAACCATAGAAGCTGCAACTTTAGAAACTAGCCTCCTCCATATTGTGCCAACTGCAATAGGTCTAACCCCACCGTCTGGTTTGAGCAAAGGAGTCAAAGGTGCACTAGCAATGTATTCTCCAAGTTGTGATGGACAACTACCTGACAACAAAAGATTGACAATAGCAGTAATAGATTGAATAACCTCATTAGCAATAGCTGCAGCAGGCCCTGTAAGTGCATCAAGCATGTGTTGAGCATGGAGCCCATCTCTACCACAACTAGTCCTTTTGGGGAAACTACATAATTTGCTGAAAACCATATCAGAGTCTGCAACAAGAGGTTGCACATCATGAAGTTCAGTGGAAAAAGTAGGTGGGGGACAGAGGGATGTTTGGACTGAAGGGTAGCTAAAGTAGTTTCATTTGATGGAGCAACTCCATTTGAAGTTAGAATTCTTATAGCTACAGTGTACGCAGTGTAAAACAAGGCAAGAAAGAAACGAAGGGCGATGAAAAAGACGGGAATTCACGAAGAATCAAGAGAAACAGGAGGGGATTTCGATCTCCCCCCTCTGAAACTCAAGAAATCTCCATGAATCGCCAGAGCAGGAAGAGAGAGAGCGAAATTATTATTATTATTATTATTATTATTATTATTATTATTATTATTATTATTATTATTATTATTATTATTATTATTATTATTATTATTATTATTATTATTATTATTATTATTATTATTATTATTATTATTATTATTATTATTATTATTATTATTATTATTATTATTATTATTATTATTATTATTATTATTACTATTATTACTATTACTACTACTACTATTATTATTCCTTAAATATTACTCATAAAAAAGTCAAGGACAAAAACATTACTTAGTACTCCACCCGTCCCGTAGAAAGGTTCTCATGCGGTTTACGATGTTTGGCTGACAATAAAGTTAATTGATCACTATCCATAAATTTTTTATTAAATTAAATATTCACAAACTAAATTAAAAGTTTTATAAAGCTACAAAAGAAAAACACAAATTTAATAAAATTTGGATATATAAAATAAAATATTAAGAAACCTTTACATTGGCCGAATAATAGTGAACGAGAACCTTTGAATGAGACCGAGGTAGTAACTATTAGTGTCTATAATTGTGTTCAAATTTACATCGTAGCAACTCTAGTAAGTACATCATTAAATGTAAGCTACTACAATATAAATTCAAAACACAATTATAATCACCAATAATTACTAAGTAATGTTTTTACCCAGCACATTCTATAGAGTAATATTAATGAATTTTTTCTTAATAATAATAATTAATATTATAATATTATCATTAATGATGATGATCCAAACGAGCTTTAGTAGTTAGAAAAAGGTGTAATGGGTAGGAGCGATAAGGCAAGCCCCAAATTAGATTAGAAACCCAAAATGTCACTAACTAATGCCCTATCACCACAAGCTATGAGGATGTCTTCCGTTTCTTCCTTGGAGCAGCAACAAAGTCGTCGTCGTCGTCATCGCCCGCATCTGATACTCCGGTTTCATCATCATCATCCTTCTTGCGTTTATTATTATTAGTCTTGTTTGACAGTTTTGATGGGGCAGTTCGCTTTCTCTGTGAAGCAGCAGCAGCTGGGGAAGGCCTATTCCTCTTCTTCTCCTTATCGATGACACAATCAGTTTCCCTCTTTACACTGCCGCCAACAGCTTTCATTGGGGAACTAAATTTTATTGACTTCTTTTGTCTCTTCTCAAAAACTTGTGCCGCCTTCTCTTTTGGTAGCAAACCCGACTCCATCATCCTGCACCATCAATCAGATGAGATATATTGTTTCATAGCAATTCAAAAATCAGATATTCTATTTTATGTCCTTCCCCAGGGTATTCATTTACACACACACACCATTAGGGTACGTTTGGTTTGGGGTTATCATATATGCCGGCCGGAATCTGATGTCCGGAATGTAAGATATCCCTGTTTGGTACTTTGGTTCATAGGCTCGAAAAATTTCCGGGAATGTTGCATTCCCAAAATTTGCGGGTAATGTCAAACCCATCTTCCCCTTTGGTTATTTTAGATTCCCTCCTGATCATAAATCTTCTTCCAAAAATACCCATCCTATGCACAATATAGTACGTGAATAGGCCAACGTTTGTCTTCAGCGGGTCAAGGAAAGTCTATCTTTTCTCCTTCTGCTACTATGTCGATTAAACTCAGGCAATGTCCAGTTGTTGTAACATAACAAATTAATTCATGAGTCTTAACAACTTAGTTTGGATATTAGCGTGACCACTAAGTTATGTTTAACAACTTGGTGAACTTTAATATTAAATTGTTATGTTAGCGTGTCCACTAAGTTGTTATATAATTCATTAAACATTTTAATTCAATAAAAAATCAAATGCAAAGGAAAAATTAAAATGTTACGTAACTCGTAAATTGTAAGTTCACTCCAAAAAAAAAAAAAATATAAATTGTACGGAGTAACATTTATTTTCTTTTTTTGCTGCAGCTGCTTAAATAACAATGTGTTCACCTTTATTTATTGATGCGTGTCATTATGCATTTACTTAAACAAAATTATTACTAATGTTCACTAATCTTTGACATTTGTGCAATTAAACATACTTTTTTAAAAAAACAATTCACTTAATTTTGATTGTTTATTATTAAGATATTTTATTGTTTTCTTAAAGTTAAATTACTTTAGTCGTAGGTAGTTAGGGTGTATAAGTTTGTTATGTTAAGAGAAAATAGGTAAAGGACATTAAAGTAATTCACCAAATATGTAATACTCCCTCCGTCCCGAAAAGTTTTGTCAAATTTCCTTTTTTGGATGTCCCAAAAAGATTTGTCATTTCCATTTAAAGTAAGGAATATGTGACTAAAGTTAATTCCCTCTCCTCTGCACAAATTTCAACCACACAGTTTTTACTTTATTAATCCACGTGAAAGTCAAAGTTGACGGACCTTTTCGAGACGGAGGGAGTATAAGATATCACTCAACCAAACAAATTAATGTCACATTCCTTTAATTTTAACCAAACACATATGGGTTACAAATTGATAACATTCCCATCAATGTAACATACCAAGTAATCTAACATTCTCGCGGTAATCTAACATTCCGTGAACCAAATGGACCCTTAATTCATCTTTTGGTGAATATATATAAAAGAATGTTATTCCAATTTCCAATTACTTTCAGACATAATAATAAATAAAGAAATAATTATCCTTGGTATGACTAAAACTCAATGAGTTTCCCAATCTATGACCTAACTAGTGTTATTCTCAAAATAATATTATGATTCATAATATTTAATTAAAATTTGTAATTAATAATTAATTATTATCCCCCCCCGTGCAGCTGCCCCACCGTCCAGCCGCCGCCATCCACCCAGCGCCACCGCATTCCACAAAACATCGACCTGGGAGCACAGTCGCCGACCGCCGAAGCAATGTGGCTTCTTGCTGCGCCGTCCAACCGCCTCTCCTCGTCGCCGTCCCAGATCGAAGCGCCACCGTCCCAGACCTGTGCCCACCTTCGAAGATCTGTACGCTGCCGTCGCAGACCTTTGCGCCCCTTCCCCGACCTGTGCACCGCCATCCCAGGCCATGCGCTCGCCTCCCATCCGCGCCCCAACCTCCACCCTGATGCGTACGTGCAGACGCCGCCACCCATCCGCGCACCTCCGTCTCCATCCAACCAATGCCGCCATCCAGCAGCATGAAGGCATTCCAACTCACCAGCAGCAATATAAAGTGCAGTAATTTTAATTGGACGAAATTAGTGTAAAATCTGTCATTTTTTAACTAATTAATTAAAAGTGCAGTAATTATTTTTTATTTTTACCTTTTGAATGTAAAATCTACATTTTTTTCTTTATTTTTAACTAATTAATTAAAAGTCTATATCTTTATCTTTTCTCTCTCTTTTATCTGTCATTTTCTTCTTTTGTTTTATACTTTATCTCCTAACAACTAACAATTTTCTTCTTTTAGTTTTGTTTATTCCTTTTTCTAACTTGTTTTATACTTTTAAGAATTATAACTATGGTATATATTTTTAAGTATATAGATGGTGCGCCAAGCGCTTATTTTTGCGCCTTGCACCTCAATCGATTTGAGTACTCTAATGCCTTGAGTGTGCCTCACGACTTTGACTAACTTGATGGTACATCACCCTTATTTTCAAATAGGGGAATAAGAGTACTATTCCGCCAGCTCACTGCATTTTGTTGTTTCTCCAAATCGTGTTGAAGAAACATGTAAGCCACTTGATGCCTCTCTCTCCCAATCTTCTTCAAGCCTCAATTGGTATGTCATATGGACGCACTATTTACTTCTGCCTCGTCTTTCTCAAAGCCTCTTTAACTTCTGTCATTTGAATCCTTCTCACAAAATCACGATTTATTATACAATTTGGTATAGTAAGATCATCAATACCTTGCACTTTATTCGCGTTGAACAAGGTATCAAAAGTATGACCACCTCTATTTTATTTCCAAATCCTCCATTAGTACCGTTTGATCGACATCTTTCACACATTTAACTTTTCTGATATCTTGAATCCTACGATCACGAAAACGAGTGAGTTTATAAATATCTTTTTCTCTTCTTTAGAGTCCAATTTAGATACAACTACTTGTTCACTTTCCTTATTGCTTCCTTTACGTCTTTCTTTACTTTTATTTTCTCCTCTTTGTACCTCTATATTCTCATCGCTCCAACTTTTGCCCGACTTCTTGTAGCATTTCCTTTTGATCCTTATTGTTTGTTTCACCTCATCATTCCACCAAGATGTGTCATTTTTTGGTGGCAAAGATCCTTTAGATTATCCGAATATTTCTTTCACCACTTTGTTAATGGTCGACTCCAACGATAACCACACATCATCCACATGTGTGTCATTAGCGATACACCATACATCTTCCTCCAACATATTGTGTTTAAAACTTTGTTGGAGATCCCTCTCGAGCCTCCACAACTTTGTCTTTGGCTCCATTTGTTGCTTAACCCGCTTCTCTTCTTACCTTGAAAATCGAGCAAAAACATTACATACTGAGTGACAACACTCTCAAGCACAAGCATGAATCAGTGTAGCTAGTTCTTGAAGCCGCTTGTACTAAGAAGTAATCAATTTAGGTACTATTAGCTCCACATTTATAGGCCATAAGATAAGAGTCTCTTTTCTTGAACCAAGTGTTCATTACTGTCAACTCAAATGTTGAGGCGAAATCCAGGATGTATTTTCAGACTAGAAATGAAGCGGTATGTTTTTAATCCGCTTCATTTCTAGTGTCAAAACCATGTCCTTCATGGATACTCTCAAACCAATCACAACTTGGGCTCACATGTCCATTGAGGTAGCCACCTATGACCAGCTTTTCTCCCCTTGCTACTTGTCCCACCATTACCTCAAGATCTTCCTCAAATTGTTGAGTGATAGATGCATCCAATCCCACTTGTTATGCATTGGCACTTACCACAAACATGATCTCATGTCTTATTACAAATTTAATGCTCATGACACGATTGTTCTTCCTAAAGACTTCCACCACACCCTCAACATTATCACATGTCACAATACTGCCTACTCCATTTCTGGTCTTCTCTCTCCCCGAATGTCACAACTTAAAACCTCCGAAATATATCTCACGTGTCTTTTCTCCAACCCACTTAAGTTTCTTGCACACACATATTGCCGATAATCCTCCTCGTAACCTCGACTACCTCCGATGATCTTCTCATAAGAGAGTCAACAATCCACATTTCAAAGCGCAATCTAGCAACTTTTCTTCTCTTTTTCATTGCACATTGACCCCACCATGCCCTAGCATACATGACACCACCCACTGACATTAGGGTGACGTGTCACTTCTGAGCGACGACATAGCTGTAACGATATTCATATTTCGATTCATGTCGTGTGATGTGACTAAGTGATATTGTTAGTCATCACGCGCCTACCACAACACCCCTCCTTAATCCTGGCTTGCGACACGCATATCAATAACATCAACATCCAAACCTTAATCCCAAAAGATTTTGGGGTCGGCTAAAATGAATCGATCCATGATATCGATGCCAAAAAGAGAAGACAGACAAGAAGAAAAAAACGAATACGATAAAGTTGAATAAATACAAGATAACAATAACATAAGAATATAAGAAAGATAAAAGATAAAAAGATAAAAGAGCATAAAAAAGGTAGAAGGCTAGAATATGTATGGGAAAGTAGACCATTGCCACAAACGCATGATATAAAAAAATGATCTCACGGCGGAACTTGAAGGCTAGAATATGTATGGAAAAAAAAGTATACCATTGCTACAAACCCACTAAGCTTATGATTCGTATTTGTTAGAACTTCAGATTCATTATATTTCCACATTTATATCATAAAAAAGCCAAGGAATTTAAGTATATGTCAAACAATTTTAAACTTTTAAATCTTAGTTTGAATTATATTAGAACTTAATAAATCTTAATTCATGGTAACGCCAAATAAGAGCACCCAACATATGTTAAACTAGATACGAAAAAGAAAAAAAGATGTGGAGTACCGCTTCATTTGGTAGTACATAAAATGCAACCCAAGAAATACTGCATCACAGATTCAAAACAGCGCATCATGGTGGGTGTCATTCCCTTCCAAATAGCATTTTTGGGCAATGTTTAAGAGACATGCATCTTAGACAAGTTCTATGCTCAAAAAACTTCAGAAACATTAATGCTAAAGCAACCATTCATACATCTCAGACCAAATATTGACCAACACTACTATCCCCATGAGCCAACCACTCACCAATGACAATATTTCTAGAATATGATGCTTATATATGATGGCACTTTGGCAACAAAAAGAAACATTTAATCACATAAATACTCCCTTACCAGATTGTAGCCATGTCACTTTCTGGCAATTGTTTGTATAGCGATTCATAAAAAATCCTTAATGGGTCACCCTGGAACACCCAAACCAAAAAACCAATAAACATTATTAGGGGGAAACTTTATTACATCATTTTCTTTTATTGCTCTTAGTATGTAGAACTTTATTAGAGTGAGTATGTCAGTATGCCACTTTATGATAAAATGAAATTTCTAATACACAAAAGGTTCTTCAGAAATACAACCACATACCTCCTCTGGAGGATCCCTCTTCTGACCAGGCAAATCATAAACCTTCTTCTCCTTTTTCTTTCCAGTAATAATCTGCAGCTCTTCCTCTTTCTTCACCTTTTCCTACGTATTTATCCCAAATATCTAATTCCAAACAAAAATATCAAAGTAGTTATTATAACAACAATTCAAGCTTAAGAAAAAATAACCTTTTCTGTTTTATTATCAGCATTTTTGGGTTTACAATCTTTGTAATCCTCCTCGCCCTCTTGTTCTTCACCCTTCATCTTTTTCTGCAACTTGGGTTTATTTGGATGAGGTGTTAATAAAGGAAGTCAGTAAAGAAGGAGAAGGTTAGTGCAAGCATAAAACATCAACTTAGCTTTTTTGGAGAGATATTGTTGGGGAGAGGTAATAGCATGGAGTATTAGTAAATGAAGCATTTTTATTGACAAATATATATATATATATATGGAGTATAAAACTAAATTTATATTTCAATGTTGATCTCTTTCAATACTATCAGTCATGTAAACATATAAAGAAGCAATTTTGGAAAATTATATACTACTTATAATGGATATACTTTAGAACAAACTGAAGGAACTCAGAAGATTTGGGCATTATACGGATAAGCCACAATAATATGAATAACTAAGCTAAAGTTATGGGAAAAAGATGAAGAACTATAGGGATAGAGGGGGCAATTGATTGTCCAGCCCTCCAAAACACAGAAACACACCGAAATTGGAGTACCAAAAAGTGAAGAATTGAAGCGACCCAAAATTGGAGGTCAAAAAGTGAAAATTTGAGGTGATGAGCGTTATACCCGTAGCACCTCTCACCCTTTACTAGCATTCGTAATTTTTTATTACTTTCCACCAAAAGGCAAAAGTTAATAACAACACCTCTTTTAACACTACAGTATTAACACCCTAAACACCGTTAAACCCAAAACCCCGATTCTAAACCAAACAATCAAACTAAACTATAGGAAAAATATCAGGAAACAAGAAAGAAGAAACCTTTTCATTTTTTTTAACCGCGGTTTTGGATTTACACACTTGAAAATCGTCAACAGCCTCTTGTTTCATGGGTTTAGCTTTACAATCAGAAATCTTTTTCGAGCTCCGCTTACGATTGGGTTCCTCGGGAACTTCCACCTTCACATTGGAGGTCCCTTTCGCAGTATTGTGTTGCTGAGATTTCGGAACAGCTTTGCTGCTGGAACCCTGTTTCTTTTTGTTTTTGTGAAGTGAACCGATGCACTGCTCTTCGTCGTTTTCCATACGCGATGAATTTGAACGTCTGATAACAATCGGAAAAAGAATAATGAGGAAGCACCCGATTCGACGAACTGAGAGCGAGAGCAAGGTTACGTTTCAAGTTGAACGCAGCGAGTTCCCATTCTCTCTCGTTTTGCTAATCTTGGGCCTTCCAGAAAAGATACTTCGTAAATACTTTTAGGGCTTGGGCCTTAATCTGACGATGTGTTATTAGATATTGGGTAATTCTATTCAAGTGTCCAAATTATTATTCATAGCCTATTAATTATAATTAAATAAGAATAAATACCCCCTCAGTTCGACTTTGCAGGGGGGGGAGCTGTCCCTAGAGCTCTAGGGTTTTGAGCTTTTCGTCCATAGAGCATTCGCCGTCGTTCGTGGTGGCAGGCTCTTCGTCCGGCCTTCGTTCGGCTCGGCGTTACTCTCTGTTTCGTCTCTTTGCTTTTCCTTCGTGTTTGAGATCAGTCGTCCGAGTTGATCGGCTAGTCGGGCACGGGCAGTAGGGGTAAGGTACACTCGATTTGAAGACAACAAGAGATGGAGGATATTGCAAACAAATACAACTATACAAGGACATGGCTATTGGGGATAAAGAGGACGAGATTGTTTTTGAAGAAGAGTCTATCGATGGTGAGGAAGATCCAGCCGATGAAGAGACCTTTCACGTGGTGGGTATTGTGATTATGGACAGAATGATGAAGTTTTCGGCTTTTCGAGATCTTATGTCTCGAAAAGGGGGTCCTGTTAAAGGTATTTCTATAAAAGAGATCAGCGAAAAAAGGTACATGTTCACTTTCTATCATATTCTTGATTTGGAACGTGTGATGGAAGGTAGTCCGTGGACTTTCGAGCAGAACTTGTTAATTCTTCGGGCATTAAAGCCAAGGGATGTTCCCCTTCGTGTCCCTTTGAATGAAACTGAATTTTGGGTTCAAGTGCATGATGTTCCATATGACTTTATGAATTTGGGGGTTGCCAGGAGGATTGGAAACGCCATAGGTAAATTTGTTAGTTTTGATAAGAGTTAATTTGAGAAAAAATGGAAACCTTATATGAGGATTAGAGTTTGTCTGGATGTGGGGAAGCCGCTAAAGGTGGGTACGACCCTTAGGAAGGGGCATGGAGAAGGGCTCTGGGTTGATTTTAAGTATGAAAAGTTGCCTAGTTTTTGCTTTGTCTATGGTATCATTGGGCATGCTGATAGGTACTGCCCTTTGGCGTGTGAGAATAAAAATGTGGAGACCCCTAAGGTGTATGGGGTCGGGCTGCGTGCAGGGGAAGGGGGGAGTTATCGGGCTCTAGGAGGAAATAAATGGCTAGTCCCAAAAGGACAGGGCAGGAAAGGAGGTGGGACTCATGGGAGCGAGGGCCCAAGCAGAAGGGTTTGGGGGTTTTCCTTGATTGAAGGAAGCAAAGGCCGAATGGAAACTGAAGACAAGTCAGTTGAGGAAGGGACTACCGGGGAGCCTAAACGCATGAGAACTTGGGAAGATTCTAGTGGTGAGAGGGATGAGAGGGAGAATATGGCCTTGGATAACCCAAAAAACGGGGAAGGGGCGGGTTGAGGCACCTCAACCCGCCGTGATTTCGGAAGATTATTTGTGCCGGGGGAGGGAGCTGGAGCTCTTCTTGATCATGAGGATTCAGCTTAATTTTCACTTTTTCATTCTTTATTTTTCTAGCTTTTTGCTAAGAACTTGTTTATTTCCGTTACTGTTATTTTCTCCTTTCAGACTCTTGCATTAAGTAGGGTTATGAGGGTTTTGATCAGGCCAGGTTAGGCTCATATAGACCCATGATAGGATCAGCGAATCACATTGCTCTGTTTAGGGTGATTGGTTCTTAGGCTGGTTTGAGGATCGTTGGCTGGAAATGTTCCCTTTATCTTTTTGGTCCCTTGCTGAATGTTTTATTATCATCAATATAAGCCGCCTTGTTAAAAAAAAACTCGTCCGTCTCATTTAAATCATTACACTTTCTTTATTGGAACATTTTATTAAAATTTTTACGTTTCTCCCTATGGCAACTTGTTTTACATTAATTGTCCTAACTACCATTCATAATCATTCACTATCCACTCACATTTTACATTTAATTGTACATCACAAATCACCCACCCACTACCCCAACAACCACTAATAGGTATGGAGCTCGAACCATAATACGATGAGTCTCTCGACCCATCCATAAGATTGGTTGACTAATCAGCTGTCGTATTTTATTCCTAAACTAAGATAGAATACTTCATTTGCCCTTTTGTATGAGCCGACGTTAATGGTGTGCCGCCAAGAACGCGGCCGCAGGCGTTCGGGACACCTTCTTCGGAGGTGAAGGTCTAGACAGTGGAATCAAAGGAGTCGACCTTTGTGAGGGTTGTGAGATACCCTCCTTGACTCATCAAATCTGGATTTCCATAGGGGGAACCCCGGCTCTTTCAAAAGTGAGGGACGGAGATATATTGGAGATGACATACGCTGTAGAGAGAGATTGGGGAATAGAAATGAGAACGATGACAATCATCAAGAAAAGAAGTGTAAGCTGTTGTGTCATTGCTGCAACACGGGTGAACCCCAGGAAGAAAAAATCTCACCATTATCTTCAAGATTTCGAGAAGCTTTGAGAGGTGGAGATGGTGAGGTTCTTGGTTAGCAGAAACAAGAAAGGCGTAGGGCTTGGGGGTAAGTAGTGGAAGTAGAATCGTTTCCGATAACAAAGGGCAAAGAGTACAAATGACATTTGTTCTTCGATTAATTGGTCTCCTAAAATAACGTGCCGAAAACAAACGTAAAGATCCAACCGGGATGGAGGGAGTAAAGTATTTCAAATAACTAAATTATCCTTAGCACCCTATTCTTCTCCACCTCAATCTCAGAAACCTTTTAGCACCCTATTCTTCTCCACCTCAATCTCAGTAACCTTCGGAAGATGATAGTTCCCTTCCAACTCGATATTTGTGCATACCCATCCCGCTGTTTGTGGACTATTGCACAACATTTCAATACCACTTTTACTTTCGCATTGATCAATAGTGTGATCTTAGCTAGTTCATAACTTAAAGTCTCAGATTGATAATTTGCTCATTATGAGCTCTTTTTTTAAACTCTTGCATGATTCTGCTTTGACTTTATCCTCTTATTTTGAGGTTCTCAATTTCAGCAAAAGTTTCATTTAGTTTCTCATGTCATGCACTCATTCCTCCTATATGATAATGCTCCATATATATTAAGAATACATAGTAATTTATCTTTGAATTTACTCGGCCTCTGCCTGCTGAAGTACCAGCCAATTAAAGTCAGGAAACATAAACAAGCAGTAAAAGTACTCCCTCAGTTATCTATACTTTATAGTTCTTTCTCTGCTTTGTAGTCTTTTTCCAAAGGAAAAATTCACATAAATAATCTGAACTATTAGCGCTCTTCCAATATTAATCCCAACTATTGATAATTCTATTATAATCTAAACTATCAAGGACATCTTCTCAAAATAACCCGGTGACCTGTATCAACCTGATAAGCAAGTCACTCTGACACATGTCATATTTTTATTGGGTTGAATATATATTTTTGTTTAATCATTTAAATTTTTATTCCTTGTTTGTTTTTCAACCATGGTAATTCTGCTAAGCCAAGAAACAGGAGAAGAAATGCCCAGAGCACCGAACAAGACCGTCCCTAGTTTCCAGCGATCGAGCTGAGTTCTTTTTCCCTCCGGTCATCTCTTCAGTTCTTCTTCTCATCCCTTGTATTGCCCATACCATCTTCGATACTACCACATCTCTTCAGTTCTTCAAAAATCTTTTTTGATCCAAACAGTTAAATTAATTTATGGACTGCAATTTACTTCGTATATATAATGTAAATAAACAAATATGGAACATATACACACACATAATGTGTATGTGCGGTGAAGTGCATTGGCGCAAGCAGGGTATTGGGGAAGGGTGGTGATGAATCTAGAGCAGAGGAGGCGCAGGAGGACCGATGTAATATAGAGGTGGTGTTCGAAAGGCGTGGTCGGCGGTCAGAAGTAATATAAGGGTTATCTGCATCGTGGCTGCAACCGTTCCAAAAATCTGTAGAAACTCAAGCGCTAGTTTCTACTCCAACTACCGGCGGTGGCGGATGCTCAGTCATCTTCTTTGAAAAAGAGTGGAGGAAGATAAGCGTGGTGGTTCTCGTCGTTGTTGCCTAGCTTGCAGAGTGTTTTTCCATTTCAGATGCAAAAGCAAGAAGATGAACAGTGTTCTTCGTATTTGTTCACCTTTGTGTTTCTTTTATTTTTTACTTTTCTTTTTTACCGGCTGAATAGGTCACGGGTAAATGGGATCAAGTAGAGAAGATTGTTATTGAATTTGGGATTATATTAGAATTATCAATATTTGAGATTAATACGGGAAGACTGTTAATAGTTCGGATTATTCATGTGATTTTTTCCTTTTCCAAATAGATGAAATTGCATTAATAGAAATTTGATTGTAAAAGGAAATAGACCAAATACATGACATAATCAACTTTAGTAGCATGAAATAGATTAGGGGAAAGAGAGTGTACATAGATAGTGATAGCTCATACATGTTATTGAAGCATATTGGGCAAATAGAAGGTAAGCTAGGGTATTCACATATACTGCATTTGCGTGTTTTCCTTTTCGTCATCCAAACATTCACTCACCCAATCTTTTAGCTATATATAATCGTGTACGAAGTACATAGGTGTCAAAGACTTTAAAAGAGAATGCGTGGCAGACACAGGGACTAAGGTCCCACTCAAATTGGTGAATGGTTAATCGGGTACAAGATCGGAACCCTTGAATACAGCCGGCGTACGAAGGATTTGGCACCTCATCGACATTGAAGATGTCTTCGAGGAAGAGCTCTTCGTCTGGCTCCTCGTCAATGGCTCATCGTCAAAGATGCCTTGAAAAAGGAATCTACTATTTGATTTTATATTAAGGGTACCAAACAAATACACTTATGTCTTGCGTCATTTTGTACTTCTAATTTCGGAAAGTTAATACGCTTTGGTCTTATTTGCATAATTCTCCCTTTCTGAGGTTGAACATGAAGACTCATAAGGGCATTCTCATCCATAGATTTTTTTAGAGATCATTGTGATGATGTGGAGGATTTTTTTGGAGATTATGGTTGAGTGTATGTCTCATAAAAAATCTAGGTAAATTAAGATCATGGGTGAGGAGAAATTAATAGGTTTGGAGATTATTTGAGATCATCTTATGTGGAAGTGGCATGGCAATAAGAAGCCATAAAAACCCGTAAATCTGAGTATCATGAATGGAGATGCTCTAAAGGAGATGCCGATTAATCTCCCTATATGCAATTCGAATCCCACTTTGACCAATCCCTACACTTTCATAATTTACTATCTTGATGTCAAGCTGAAATTTATGTGCACATTAATAGATGTTTTATGGGGTTGTAATTCATTCTATGCTTGACCCCAATTATTACTTTTAGGGTGGAAAAAATGAGTAATATTTTCTCAAGTAAGTTCACCTAAAATTTTAATATAGTGCAGCAAAAGTTTTTGTTCCTTAATGATCTTGATAGATCTATTCCCTTTGCTTCTAAGAGATAATTCCCCATTTAGGAGCAAAACATGTTTAAAATTCAAAAATAGGAGTAGAAGTTTAAAGATTGGAAAATTACCCTAAATAGCACTAAAAACGTTTGTATATTCCAAAATAGGACCGACAGCACTATTGTCGTATGTGCCTAAAAATAAATTCAGTACCAACACATATACATAGTATATTGTAGTAGAGTTCTTACCCACAAGGAAATGATTAATTTTCTTTTATGGAACTTGTAATTAAAAGGGGTGTTTTAGAATTATTTGATTTTAATTAATTAAACACTAAGTTGAACGACTTATATGATTTTAATTCAATGAGATAAAGAACTTGGCTTTGCAACTTTCCACTTGTTGAGATGTTAGTCGATCCCGGTTATATCTTCAACTTATCCCCTCTCGAATTCTCAATCGAGGGGTATATTCAATTCACCGAGTGTAGTTATTAATAACGAGACCGTTCATTAACAACCCTTAGTATTAGCCAAATATAGAACGCCATTTTCAATTTT